>JAEHOF010000352.1:0-13740 GCA_018257905.1 Gillenia trifoliata | reverse complement strand
TGTTCGCGCAGCCTTTTGCGGAGGTGCAGGCTCGGAATATATCGAGTCGGCCCGGTCGCTAGTCCCGAACCTTTCTACTTGGCACCTGATCCAACAGGCTCAGCTCCTATCCCTTCGGAGGGATGTTCGCGAGGCCTTGTGTTGTCTTTGGTGTTTGTCAGGCGTGCCACTATTGGCTCTGCCAATAGAAAGATGTGTTGTTTATTAGATACTTGCGCCACAAGTAATATGACCTCCGTTCGTCGGATTGGCGCCTTATATATAGATATACGTATATATATATAAGAACTGTTAGGTTCGTTATTTGCCTTGCTTGTTAAGGACTTTATACTCTCTTGATGTTATACCAGAGATAGTTTGAGATGGGATTTAGGTATAACTTGTTATAGCCAAGAACCTCCCACGCTCAAACGTACATAAAAGTAAAGACAGATAAATAAAAGCTGTATGTAAAAACTGTATGTAAATACTGTAAGTAAAGACTGAAAGTAAAAACTTGTAATTAAAGCTGAATATAAAGACTTGTAATTAAAGGACTGAATGTAAAAGACATTAATTAAAGGTAATATCCATTTTATTACATTTCATGTTCGTCAAAGCCTGAATAACAGCCTGTCGGGATGGTTTTAGTTCCATCGGGATGATCTATTAAGCTTATCGGGAAGGGTTTAGGAAATTGGTTCCTAAGGAAAAACAAATCAAAGACCCTCTGGTCCAAGATTCAAATCAATACTATCGCCAAGTAGGTTGGATAGCAGAGCAAAACACTACTCCTCGTGGGGAGTTTGGATATATTATCCTGGTGACTGGCCTTTGATCTTCTCAAAGTCGCGAGCTACACGAGTAGTGCGAATGAGAGTTTCAGATAAAGATGAAGATCTTTTATTTGTGAAAGAGCTTGAGGGGTTTCCTCAGAGGTTTCTTCCTGTTGGGTTGAACGTGTGAGTTCTGTTTTGATTTGGTTTGAGTGTCTATTTTTCTGTATCTTCTCCTTGTATATATAGGCCAGTAAGAGTCCACGTCATCTCTGCTACTGCCCTCTGTTGGGAGGAAGAAGAACATCACTTGGTCTGATCTGATCAGCCTACACCCACTGAGAAAGGGTTCTTTATTCGTAGTCTGTTTCCCTCCAATTTGCCCAGTGATTTGCATTAAATGCTGTTCAGACTCCTTTCTGTTTTACTTTACTAGTTTGGGCTGGGCCTTTGGGTTAGGCCCAATCCAATACTCAGTTATAAGTCATGGCTCAAAAGATATATGGACAGCTGGATGTCCCACGTGGCTGCTGTCACCTCAATTGGTCATTGTCATCTGGATTCAACCATCCTCTGAATGCCTTTTCCCATGCCGCCAATATCCTTGCATTGAATGTTCTTTATCAAAGTAGGCATAGGTACTCGAGCACTTCAGCAGATATTTCCTTCCTTCTTTCTTCAGTTTCTCCAGATTTGGACTGGGCTTTTCCCTTTAGGCTCAGCCCACTAATTGGTAATCCCAACTAAGTCTTTCAAATCCAAAGGGTATTTTTCAGTGTAAACAGTTGCCCCCTTAAACTTACTGAAGCCGTTGGTATTCTCGGCTTTAGTCAAGTTTAAACTCCTCGAGAACTCTGTTTTCAGATTTCAAATCTGTGATCCTTATCCAAATCTTGGAAATGACCATCAAATAAAGGCGCCATAGCTGGCTTTGGTCAAATCCAAAATCCCTTGGTAATCCCCCGTATCCTCGAGACTCTTCAGAATACCCTCTATTTATACTTCGTATCTTCTGAGTTACAGAATCAATATCAGCAACACCATTCTTGGTATCACTTAATATCCAGTCTTTTCTTCTTCCTTCATCCTTAGTGATGAAAGGAAATCCTCCACTCATGTCATTAGTCTTGCACAATCCTTACAAAAATGAGAACATGCCCTTAAGGCTTGTTCTAATCTTTGATCGGTTTTCATATCCTCATACACCTTTGTTACCAATGACTGGTTTACTAATGGGGATTCTACCATGCCCCGTCCTTGCCATAATTGTGGAGTCTGTGCGTAATCTCTTGGGGATCCGTTGGAAACTCCTCTCGGATCTCCAAGGCCATTTATCCTCTGGCTTCCACTCCTTTCTCGTCTCACTTTCCTTGATCTCAGGAATGAGACGAGTCGGGATGGGATTCTCCAGTACTCCAGCCCTTCTGCCTGCACTTCCTCTGTCTGGCGTACAAGAAGGATGCTCAGCAGCACTGGAAACAGAACATCCCCAGTCTGCTGCCTAACTTTACCCTCTCCTACACTCTCCAGAGTTGTGAGAGCGAGATGGCATCCATCATTCCGGGCCCTTCAGGGGAGGAGTTAATAGGATCAATATTCATACAGCTCTCCTATTAACCCTGCCTTTCTTCATCGAGGAGGAAGATGATGAAGAAATCAAGACCCAGAAGTCTGCACCTGGCTAATGATGTAAAAGTTTCCCTAGTAGCTTCTACTCTATGTTGTAATTAGGGCTGTATACTTATCAATGAACTTTCTCTTTCTTAGTTTATTGTCGGGTTGTAAGAACAATTTCTATCCTATAATAAAACGAGTTTATTTTTCTATCCTATTTGTTCAAACAAGATCTCCCAAAAATAATCTAACTGTTTTACTAATTCACTGATTTCGATCAACATCCCTAATACACCATCGGGTTGAAAATACCAGATCTACCCTTTTTTAACTTACACTAGCCGTTTTAAGGTCGGCTAGCCTAAATTAAAATTGTTTGCCTTTGTTCGCGCTTCGTGCATTTATGTCAAGCGCCATTTCTTGGCGCACTAACATTAATTAAATATTAAAACGTTTCTTCTTCCCACGATCTCCGAGAAAAGTAACGGGGACCCACAACTGTCCTAACTGTGCATAGTATAAATTGCACCCCTTTTTCCATTTCTGGACATCTATTTTCTTTTCAAAACTCAGAAGATTTTCAGAAAAATATCAAACTCCAGTACCCAATCCGAACTCCTACCTTCAAAATCCGTCTCTCTCCCAAACTCTTTCACTCGAAAACTTAACCATGGCCCCCTCTAAGGAACCCCAGTATATTACCGGCGAACGCCTTGTCGATCTCAAAAAGAAATGGGCTGCGGCCCTTCAGGCCTGCCCCCCAAACACTTATACCCAATCAGTTCTCACTCCACTCCATGGTGCCTACACCATCGGCCCTTGCTGGTTATCTCCCAGTATTCCTCCAGCCATTGATCGGGTTGACATGAAGCCCTGGACGTGCCCCCACCCATTTATGCGTACCCTGGAGAACCCCTCCTGGAAAATGGTGGAAAGGGGTTTTCCATCCCCATATGTGCACGGAGCTGAATCCGATCGACGGAATATGGGCCTCACATGGTCCGATTGGGTCGACAAGTTGGCACCTCGCTTCGGGGATCAATGGCGCAACAACGACATCTATTACCTGATCCAGATGACCAAGATTCCCCAGGCAGCGGATCTTGGCTTGGTTTTCTCCGCCGCCATGTACTGGAACACCACCACCAACACCTTTGATTTTAGGTGTGGTCCAATGTCTCCCACAGTTTTGGACATGGCCCAGCTATTTGGCCTTCGCCCATCGGGAAGGGTAGTGGATGTTACCGGAGACTGGAGTGATGCTTACATCCAGACCGCCCAAGCCAAAGAAGCAACCCGATCACAGCTTTTCAAGGTTGAACCCGAGGCCGACTTCAGCGATCATACTGCCTTTGGCAGTTATCCAAGGTATTATGCTGATCGGTTTGCACAAGACCCTGCTCGGGAACATGTCCATTTCCTGGTCTATTTCCTGAGCAGGTTTCTTATTCCAAACGCATCAAAATGCGTTAAGTCGGAATGGTTCCCCTTGGCATCTGCTCTCCACTCCTTCAACGATCTGGCCATGGGTCCTTTTGTCTTGGCTCATATATATCATATGATGCACAAGATGACCTGCCCCAAGCCCTTGTTTTTGAACTTCAACGGGCCCACCTGGATGCTGCAGATATGGCTCCAGTGGTATTTCCCCCAGCTTAGGGCTCCAGACATCAGCTTCAGAGATGACATCGTCCCTGCACTCGAATTGAAAGCTACTGCGGCGATGAACCTTCCATCCGCCGTCTACATGTTTTATTTTGGTGAGTGCAGGACGAGAACAACAAGCGAGTGGGCAGTATCTGCTACCAGGACCTATCCTTGGTTTGCAGATAGATCCTTCCTTGAAGGATTAGGAGCTGATTCGACCTTTGCCCGCCACTTCTTCAGCTGCATCTACCCCAGAGACCTTTCCTGGGGAGTGGGTTGTGCATCCCGACACACCCACGGAGTGGAGGTCTATCATCCTAACTTCCTCTGCCGGCAGTTTGGTTTGCTTCAAACCATCCCGGGACCATTGTTCGATAGCCTGAATGGGGCAACCTCCTTCCGAGTCAAGAAGCCATCCGACGCCCAAATAGTCGGAGCTAGGAAGAGCCTGTTCATCATTCAGAAGGCTTGGGTCAAACCCGATACCTTCAACGTTCAATGCACCCAAGCCTTTGACACTTGGTGGGAGGCCCAATTCGCCGAACGGTTTCCCGAACATCCCCTCGAAGCCAACCGTCGCCTCTTTCAACATTTCGACATCGGGGGTGAAATGAGCGCTGACTACCAGAGGAAGTTATCTCGGGAATTGGTCATCAAGAACCGAAAGGTCCTTATTGGTAAGTTCTTGACCTTATCCTTGATCAAATTAGTTTCATCCCGTTATCGGGATGACCCTTCTTCCTTGTCAACTAACCATCTCCTTTCATATTTTCAGTCGGCGTCCCTCCTTACGATAGCACCAACACCGAAAATATCTTTGGTGATGATTATGAGGAGGAAGTCGAACAGGTGGTTTCGTCCCCAGTTGGTCCATCCCGACCCTCCAAAAAGGGTAAGGAAAAGATGGCGGAAGCAAGGACTAAGAGCCGTGAAGACCGGCCCTCGGCTCCAATCCGACCAAACATTCAGCAGGACCCCGAGGCCTTGCCTTCAACTCCTCCTCCTGCTCCTGCAAGTCCAATTGCTGAAGAAACTATGACGTCTCCTCCCTCCAGTAAGTCCTTCCTCCTTAAGCAAACCATCAATGGTTTCCTTAGTTTTTATTAACTTTTTGATTTTGCCCTTTACAGATAGGCCACCAAAACGAAAACGACGAACCATCGGAGAGGAGGACACATCAGAAGGGTCAACTGCTGCCCCCAGGGGAGCAATTCCTCAGGTATTGGCCTAATCCTTTAAAGGATATACCAATCCGATTATTTTCCTTATCCGACCAAACACTAACCAGTTCAACTCTGATGTAGGATGATATTCTTCCGGACCCATTTGTGGTTCCCGAAGCAATTCAGGCTCGAGATCCTCTCTTTCCTGAGGATTTCATGGGCATTGACACCAACGTCGCTACACCCTTGGCTGTAGAGAGGCCACCTGCTGGAGCCGCCCCTTCCTTTCCAGAAAAGCTTCTCCAAATGGAAAGACGCCTGGAAATATACGAGGCCCGCTTCTTCGGAGAACCAACCATTCCGGTTGGTTCAACTGAACCTTCCCAAATTGGCTTCTCTCCTCAAAAGAAAAAACATAAGAGTAGAAGCCATAGAGAAGCTAGCCCTCCTGTGCCAGAGGTAAACATTTAACCCGACCAATCTTAAATTGTTAGTATTCTTGTGGTCCAAGTTTCAAGTTGATAACTGGTCTATTTCCTCAGGTCCCTGTCGAGTCAACCGGGGAAGGAGGACCAATTCTAGAGACTGCAGGAACTTCTCCTCAGCCAATATCTTCCCCGCCTGAAAATCTAGGGCTGGCCTTGGTCCTTGTGGAAGAAGAACCTCCAGTCCTTCCCTCAAGTCCTCAAGTGTCTCCTGTTGATCGGGTTGCCACACCACCAAGTCCAGTGGTTCAATCCGATGCTCAGGCCATAATCCCTGAAGAGACGGGAAGGACTGTGCTCATCCCGACCATTAGTGGTTGGGATATGTCAACCTCCCTCGAGCAGCAAATAGTTGAAGAGGTATGTTGAACTACTCCTCTTAATAATTCTCTATCTCGAGAAGCTTTCTTTCCAATGCTGATATATGTGTTCTCCCTTTGTCAGGTTGAACCTTCTCCAACTGCCTCAAGTGCTGCTGAGGTTCTAACGTCTTTTGGAGGAACTCAACCCGTTGAGGTTGCAGGGCCATCAGTGGCCGTTACTCAAGAAGGCCCCTCTTCTGGGTCTAAACCTTCAGTCCTCCTTCAGCTAGCCCATTTAAAAAGGTTGAGCAGTGGACCTCCTCCCAAGACTCCCCAAAGAGATATCGAAGATGCCAAGAACACAGTGAAGTCTTGGGTTAGTCAAAACTTTGACATGGATGCAGTGGCTGAGTCGGCCCAACAAATTCAAGATGCCATCGATTTATTGGCACGAGTCGGTTTGCTTCCTAAGTCCGATCACAGTTCCTTCCTTTCTTGCTTGACCATTATTGGTCAAGCATATCGAGACTTTGAGGAGGCAACCAATAAGGCACGGGCAACCCAGTCCTTCATCAGTGCTCACTCAGAGAGATCTTCCCAACTTCATTCCTCAGTGGAAGAATGTTCTATAATCGGTGATGAGCTGGAGGCTCTGCTGGCTGAAATTAATTGCTTGAAGGCCCAACAATCGGAATTGGAGGAACGCTTGAGGGTTAAACTTGAAGCCATATCTCCTCTTCAAGTTCAACTTCAAGAGATGACTGCTCAGCTGAAGGAAAAAGGAAGTGAAGCCCATAGGCCAAAGACATTGGAAGCTAGAATTAAGGCAGAGTTTGAACAATGTAAACTTTTTGCTCGCTCTCTAGATTTTGGCTTTCCTTCCTTATAGTTTGTTTGTAGATATGAAGAACAATTCTCGTTTTATAATAAAAATAAGTTTATTCTCCTATCTTGACATTGTTCACAAAACCGTAACAAACCCGTTAGTCGGATTGTTCCAAATAAATATCTCTAACATCCCATAGAGTTGGGAAATATTTCTTCAGAAACTTTCCATTGATGGAATGTTGTTGCTGAACTCCTTCTACCGATCTCAGCTTGTATGCCCCCTTCCCGATTACTTGATCAATCAAGAAGGGTCCTTCCCAGGTCGGGCTCCACTTTCCAAACCCTTTAACTTGGGTTCCAAATGGTAGGATGGCCTTCCATACCAACTCATCGGGTTGGAAAGTCTTTCCCTTGACCTTTTTATTATACGCCCTAGCTACGGACTGCTTGCCTGCTAAGATCTTGTTCAAAGCCTCTAGCCGATTCTCATCTAGATTTTCCACCTCCTGGCACATAGCCTGTAAATATTCATCTGAGTGTAAACCATATTGGTTTTGAACTCTCAGAGACATTACATTAATCTCCATCGGGAGCACTGCATCTTGGCCATAAGTTAGAGCAAACGGTGTAGTCCCTGTACCGGACCTTTTAGAGGTCCGATAGGCCCACAAAGTATCTCCCAACTTCTCATGCCACTTCCTTGGATTATCATCAGTCATTCTCTTGATGATGTTTACCAAGACTTTGTTGCTTGCTTCGGCCTGTCCATTAGATTGTGGATAGTAAGGGCTGGATTGTATGAGTTTAATTTTAAATTCTTCTGCAAATTCCATTGTTTCCTTAGATATGAAGGACGGACCTCTATCAGTTACGATAGTTTCTGGTATCCCATATCTGTGCAAAATTTTGCTTTTTATGAACTTGATGACTTCTGCAGAAGTGATCTTCTTGACAGCCACGGCCTCTACCCACTTGGTGAAATAGTCCGTAGCTACGATAATGAAAGTATGTCCCTTGGACGAAGGAGGATAGATCTGTCCAATGAAATCCATGGCCCAGCCCCTGAAGGGCCATGGCCTTACTACTGGGTTCATCGGGATGGCTGGAACATGCTGAAGAGGTCCATGCTTCTGGCACTCTTCGCATCCTTTGGCATAATCCTGGCAATCTTTTTCCATTCTTGGCCAAAAATAGCCATACCTTCGGATTAGCCAACGCATCTTGACTCCAGCCTGATGAGCACCACATACTCCTTCGTGGACTTCAGCCATTATTTTCATGGACTCAATATTTCCCAAACATCGTAGTAGAAACCCATCTGGTGTTTTTCTTACTAGAGCTTGGTCCCATATTGAATAGTTTGAAGCTTGAGTCCTAAGCTTCCTTTCCGTCTGTATTGATGGATTGTTAAGATATTTCAACAGTGGAACCCTCCAATCTTCAACTTCGGGCTCGATAACCATAACATCCATTTCGAACTCTCTATCAAATACAGAAGGAAGTGATCTTGTTTGAACCTCAACCCATTCATTGGATTGGCCAAACTGAACTTGCACTCCAGAGGCAATTTGGGCCACATCATTGGCAGCCAAATTCTCCTCTCTAGGGATGTGTTCTGCTGTAATGCAGTCTTCCCATGTTTTTATCAAGAACCCGACGGCACTCATATAACTAGCCATCACCAAATTTTTGCACTTGTATTCTCCAGTAAGTTGGTTGATGACTAACTCGGAATCTCCGAATATATCCACGCTTGGTGCTCCCAGTTCCATTAGTATTTCCAATCCGATTATGAGTGCTTCATACTCGGCTCGGTTGTTAGTCAGGCCATCAAAGTCTAGGTGAAATGAATAACGATAATGATCGCCTTTAGGACTAACCAATACTATTCCTGCACTCGAGGCTATACTTGTGCAGGATCCGTCAAAGAACAATTTCCAAGGTGTAAGCCATAAACTGGCAATATTCTTGGAAATCTCGAAAGAAGCATCCTTTTCCTTTCGGATTAGCAGACTGGATACTGCTGTTTCTGATATCTTAGGAGGTTGCTCTTTCAATACTATCGTATTGCTTGGATGGGATGCCAAAAAGTCTGCAATAGCTTGTCCTTTAATAGCCTTCTGAGGCACATATTGGAAGCAGAATTCTGACAGAAACTCTTTAGGAGTAGCATCGTTAATATTTCTATAATCGACACAAACTCTTATTGCCTTAGTCAAAACCTTTATTACAGGTACAAGATTAGCCAGCCATTCCACATATTTGGCTGGTCTAATAAACTTTGCCTTTAACAATTTCTTTATCTCTTCCTGGACTTTTTCTTCTATTTCCTTAGACATTCGTCTTGCTGCTTGCTGGACTGGCTTGTATCCTTCTTTGATTGGCATTCTGTGTTCCACCAAAGCTGGATCTAGCCCTGGCATCTCATCATAATGCCATGCCAAAAAGTCCTTGAATTCTGTTAGCAGCTTGATCAGCTCTACCCGATACTCACTGGTCAGCAGGGTACTGATTCGAATTGGCCTTGGATCATCTTCGGTCCCCAACTCAATGGTTTCTAAGGGATCTTGGACCTCTGGCAATGGTTGATCTGGTTCACTTGAAACGAACTCTGATATGTCAAAGCTTGGCTCAAGGTCATCAGGCCAATCCAAATCATAAGTATACTCAGCTGCCTGTGCTTCAGTCTCGATGGCTGATATGTCTAAGGCTTTCATGACATCTTCCGTGATTACTGAGGCGCTGGCGTGATTTCCATCCTCTTCCCTGGATGAAATCCTTTTAAGTGCCAGCCTATCTTTTCCGTACTCTCCCAACCTTTGGATCAGTGATCGGATAGCCATCACTCGGTCTCTATTTTTGTTGGCTGTACCTATCATAAAGATCGGAGGCTAGGGATCAAGAATGGTCGGTCCCATTCTTCCTGGGTCATTGATACACCCAATTCCAAGAGCTTTCGGGCCGTCACCTGTGTAGGGCGGCCGTCTTTATCAGCTCCGGTGCATCGGAATGCCCCCATGTACGGATTATAGAAGTTTGCCTCTGAAATGCTGGCTGTCGGGAAGACTGGCCGTGGGTCGGCCTGTACCAGCTCCCAGAACCCTTCCGAACCTTCTGAAGGTTCTTCATGGTAAATGGCAATCTGTTGGTGTAGTGTGGAAGGTATGCATAAAGACTGATGTATCCAGTCTCTTCCCAGTAAAGCACTATACACAGAAGTACTTTCCACAACAAAGAAGACCACCATAATCTTCTTCGATCCCAAGTCGACCTCCAAGGGTGCAACACCATAGGTTTTGGTAATGCCCCCAGAGAAGTTGGACACCGAGCTCTCTGTAGGCATCAAATCTGCTTGGGTCAGATTTAGCCTTTTCAGCATTTTCACCGGCAGGACGTTGACTGAAGCCCCTCCATCTATCATCACCCTCGGGAAGGGAATCCTTCCATATGAGCTGTTATGTAGATGGGCCTCATATGCGCAGCCATTTGTTGGTTTGGCCTTGCAAAGATCATCTGATCGTCATAAATCCGCCATGATTTGTTTAAGATTCCACCCGAAGATTGAGGCTCGACACTCAAATCTTCTTCTTGCCCTTCAGACACAGTGATCAATGATATAGAAGGATCACTCGAGATATAATCTCCCTCGAGTGTTCCCTCCTGATCGGGTTCAGCATGGAAGGCTGAAGAAAGGACAAAAACCATATTGATGACCAAGTTGGGAGTCTCATCATTGGTTTCACGTTCTTTCTCACCTTCCCGATCAGCTTGTCTGGCCTCATTGTCAGCAGTTAAACTCCTCAGCCACTGTTCTGATTCTTCCTCTTCGATGGCCCTCTGGAATGCTTCCTCATTAGCCTGTACTGGAAGCATCTCGTCGGGATCGGAGCCATAGTCTAACAACTGTTCAGGTTCAGTAGTGACTTCGTCGATCATATCTACTGACCCAAAATGGATTCCCACATCTATGGCTCTCGATTGTGAAGATTCTGGGATCTCCACCTCCATCGGTTTCATCCCGATCGTGTCAACATGGACACCATCCACTGGTTTCTCATGCTCCATCGGGTTGGGTTTCTGTCCCTTAACAGGGACATAAGTCTGTATTACCCTTGCCTTCTGGGTAATTATCACTTTAGCCTTGGCCTTCTGATCTGCAGTCGGTTTGGCCTTGGCTGTCGGAACCGTCGTCGTCGGTTTAGCATTGGCCTGGCTGGTGGAGGCCTCTGAGGTGTCAGTCTGGGATCGCATGTGTGCCCCATACCTTCTCTGTATCTTCCTCTTAGCTGTTTTAGACAGCTCTTCTTCAGCCCGGCCGTTCTTTCCGGCCCTATACCATCTTCCATCCACCTCGACTAGCTTTTCCACCTTAGTCGGGATGGGAGTTTTCACCGCCTCCTTAGGGATTTTCACCCTTAGGACTTCTTTCGGGCGCGTGAGTCGTTCTTTTACTGGCCTTGGAACCCATCTTCTGGTTTCCGAGGCTGATGGTAGCCTGCTTGATGATTGGGGAACGTCCTGTTGAGCTCTTCTTTTTATGCCCCCAATCCGCTCAAAAATACTGCTCCGGGGAGGTGCTCCTCGAGGGCTATACGGACCATAATTTCTAGCTGGACTCTTCGTTTCCTTGAGTCTCAACCCTTCTTGTTTTCGGACCAGGTCCTGATCTATTATTGACCCAGGAGCAGGAATTTGGAGTTCGCACTCGCATTTACACTTGCTGCATAGTACTACTTCTCCCTTGATGAACGCCTTAGGTCTGTCGGGTTGAGATTCAATTCTCACATCCCGACTGGCGCTTGCAGAACTCTTTCCCTTCCCAAGGTCCAAGGTTTCCTTCCTTTGGCCACTTCTTGGCCAATTCAAGTTTACCATATTTACTGGAACCTCTGGAAAGGGCTCAGTTTCTATCATCATAGTGGCTTGGGGCTTCTCCAAGACCAACTTCCCCTTGTTGATCATCTCTTGGATCCAATCCCGGAACGACACGCAGTTCACGGTACTGTGATTCTAAGAGCCATGGGGCTTGCAATATTTCTTCCCTTTTAGTTCCTCAGGCTTGGGTATCATTTTTGCTGGATCCAGCCTGATGCACCTGTTCTTTACTAATTCGTCAAAGATCTCTGACGTTTTAGTAAGGTCAAACGTATAGCTCTGGAACTTAGGGGGTTTGTTGGGAATATAGCCTCCCGCTTCTAAGGCAGCCCTTTGGTCCTTCACTGGTTTCACCAACCCTTTGATGATCATTGGGGTGGTTGGTGGAACCATCTCGACCGCAGATATCTCCAGTTCTTCAAAAACATCACCTGAACTGTCGGAATGCTCGATGAATTCAAAATCCAGGTGATTTACAGAAGGTTTTCTGAAGAAAGGCACTTTGGAGGAGTGCTTGTGCTGGGATTCTTCTGCCAACAGCCTCTCATATTTAGTAGCAGCCACCACAATCTCCTGCAGGTCGTTGAACTTGACATCTCCAAACTTTTTACGTAGGGAGATTTTCAACGCCCTTTGAGCTATGACCACAGATTGGTCATTGCTAATGGGAAATTTACACTTCATCTTGGTCTGTTTGAACCTCATGACGAAGTCTTCTGTGGTTTCATGGTCAGACTGCTTGACTTCCACCAGGTCATTAATTGTGACTTCTGGCTCCATCCTATAGAATTGATCATGGAAGGCTGCTTCCATCTGGTCCCAACTTCGGATAGAGTTGGGCGCCAAATGGGAATACCAATGCGACGCCATCCCGACTAATGAATTTCCGAATAAACGGAGTTTGAAGTTGGGATTGTCTTCGAATGCCACGCATTGATTGGAGTACTTCCTAATGTGCTCCAAAGATGATGCCGATGAATCTTCCCCATTGTAAGTAGGGAAGTTAGGAACCTTGAAGTTCATCGGGAAGGGGTTCAGTTCGTCGATATAAGCCGGATACGGTTTCTGATATACCGGCCTTTGATTGGTGGCCACTTCTGGCCTGACATCCCTGAGAATTAGCCGTCTCAACTCGGCTATCTCGTTTCTCAACCCTGCATTATCGCCTTCCTCAGGCAATAATACCAGGTCAGGATCTTCTTGTCCGTAGTGGAGACCTCCCTGACTTCCATCTGAACTATGCTCAATATCAGGATTTCTCCACGTATTGGGGTTAAAGCCTCCCCTTCCAGCCATATGTGGCTTTTGTGGTTGTGCTCTTCCCCATCCTGCTCTCTGAGCGAAAGCAGGTCTTCCCTTCTGAAGGAAACCGCCAGGAAACTTTTCAGGCTCCGTCTTCTTAGGAATATATTTCCCCGGCTTTCCCTTCTGGGCTTCGCTAGTGGTGCCGTCTACAGGATTCAGAAACAGACTTTCCCCGGCCACTAGCGAAGTGTTGGGCATCTCTAACCTTTCCTCAGATGAAAGGTCCTATGCCATCGGGTTGGGGGTGACGAATCCCTTGCTCCCTTCTTCCAACCTGCCCTTAAGAGGTAGACTCTCTGCTGGAAGTATGAATGGCTTGAACGACTCCATTCCGCCCATGTTCAATATTGGCTTATCCGACGATCCTTTCAATCCAGTCAGTTGATTAGAAAGGACTGAAAAACCCTGGTCAATCTTGTTCTGGACATTGTTGGATGAAGTACACAGATTTCTGATATCTGTTCTATTGTCCAAAGCAATTCTTTCCATGGTCTTCATCATCTGGATCATGGAGGACTGGAGTTCCTCCATGCTACTTTTGGGCGTTTGGCTGGAGGCTTGGGTCTCAGGTGAAGTTTGACCCAAGTCTGTAGGGATAGACGTGGCGTCTTTTCCCGTCATCTGAAGCTGTGTTTGAGACAATAAGCTTCTTCTATCCTTTCTTTTATGCTTGGGCATAAAACGTCAAGAAAGGTGTCCCACTGGGCGTGCCAAAAATATGTTCGCGCAGCCTTTTGCGGAGGTGCAGGCTCGGAATATATCGAGT
>JAEHOF010000048.1:0-95204 GCA_018257905.1 Gillenia trifoliata | reverse complement strand
GCATTCACTAGATAAGAATTAAAATATTTAATATTTTGCAAATTCATTCCAATGAGATGCATCAATGAACTCCCTTCGAATCCCGCTAACACATACCTAGGGCACCCAAGCCTGCATGTCCCATACCATGCTTATACCATTTGGCTTCAAATACCATAGAATATAAGTCAGCACCCGTCTATCCCTTAATTCCAAATTTTAGAATTTAATTCTCAATTTTTCGCTTATTATATAGGCCCTTCTCTTGACACCCAAATATATATTCAAGCCATTCCTCGAACGCCTGGTAAATATATACAAATTTCATATTATATGTTCAAGGCTTTTTCTGTCTTCTGGATATATTCACAACTCAACACTTAACACAACTCATGCACCATGTTTTTCTTGATTGCACGAGTGTTTATGCATATGCAATACAACATAATGTCAATAGTCACATATATCTAATAATCATACAAATTTCAATACGGATCAAGCTATTAGATATCAAAGTAATAATCGTACTATCAACAATATAAATGAGAAAATATCATCTAACCACGTTTCTCTCTTTTTTCACTCTACAAACACTAGTCATTTCCTTAACCCTACACCACCACTCCATTTGCACCATCCCATCTCATCTGTTTTGAACCCGAAAACATCCAGCCAATTGTAATAAAAAAATCCCACCTCAAGCTCTAGAGCTCATTGTTGCTAGTACAAAAAAGGCTAGAAAGTAGTTGCCATTGACAAAGTAACTTAAGGCCTGACAAATGCACAACATATTATGATTTATAATGAGGTGTCAATTAATACAAACATCTCTAGTTGGAAAAATTAAAATATAACTAGCTAGGCTTGAATTATATTTTCATAGTAAAAGACCTCACATTGAAACTAGCTTGCATGTCAAAAATGTGAGTTTTTGTACATGTATACACAGTGTATAAAAGAAACCCAAAATAAAAATTAAACAAAGTCGTTGTAGTATAATGGTAAGTATTTCCGCCTTGCATGTGGTCCAATATCTTAGTGAATAGGGTGTTGTGTTTCCACCCATACGCCCTGGGTTCGAAACTCTCCCTTCCATAAATTATTGTAATAGTTTCAAATCCCCCTCCCCTTAATAATAATAATTTTAAAAAAAATCAATTAAAAAAAGAGTGGAAAATAGTTTTTGTACTCCTTTTGTTTTGCTTTAAGAACAATTAACTGTAAAAATAAAGTAGTAGAGTGTTTGATAAACTGTATTTTTAAAAAGGTTGTGACTATAAAAAGTAGTGTAAAAGCATTTGGTAAATTTTAATGTAGTGATATAATTATATATAATGACAAAAATGGACATGGTAGTAGGAGTGTGGCGACGACAACGGTGACAGCGACAGTGGTGGTGATGGCAGCGGCAATGATGGGGGTAATTGACACATCCTGACCCGGATATCCACGTGTCAATATCAAGTTGAGATATGCTAGCAGACATCCCAGGAAGGATGACGAAAGCCACAATGTAAGTGTAGTGTAAAAGTACAAATAAATTAGAACTAAAGTCTACTTTGAAATTAAATTCAAAATAGTGTGCGCAGTGCAGGGCCCAAAGTACAAAGTAACTGGTCTCAGAGCATAGCTAAAGTGCAGTAACGTAAGAATAATTCCATCCTGGTAAGGATAGGCATAATACAACTAGTAAGAAAAATAATTTTGTACAATAGCTGTAGAGGATGTTAGAACCACCAGTGAAAACTTCACTTGCCACAAGTTTAGCCCCTATAACTTGGAGGGGCATAAACCAGAAAGTGTGAGTGGGCAAAAATAATCATTTCTAAAACCTTTGTTTTTCGTAACATAAATAACCCCTCTCTGAAAAACCTGTATAGGTTCATAAAAACATACTACGTATAGTATGAAAACTATTAAACAATATAAAGACACGACTACCAAAGATACGGGTAAACACAATTATCTCAATATAATATAGTATACTCATCAACATATGCACACACACAAGCCTATGCAGAAAGTAGCTATATGGAACAGGTTGGGTGTAATAGATATACGCTCAATACTACGATCACGTGAAGTTGGTGTTAATCGTGTCACATACTAGTCCTAATTGCCTAATGCAAACTAGTACATGATGGCATCTACAATGGATCCAAGGTGAGCATAACAGTGCAGACGAGTACTAGACACCGGGTGAATGTATGTATGATGAGCAAATAAAAATACATATGATCATGCCATTACAATTTCACAAATCTCAACATAATATACTTTATACTTAAACTCGTAAGTAAATTAAAGCATGGCATGATAGAAAATAGTTCACAAAATCATAGCAGAAACTAATATTAATAATATAAGTTTCTCAAAACAAAGCCCACTCACTGATATGTAGTTGGGTCGTAGTCGCCTTGCCTTGCCTGACCCTTGTACTTCTCGTGGTAAGTTTCACCTATATGAGATATCACTATAGTAATGATTAAATTCATAAAGATTACTAATTAAACTAATAAACGACACTTATCCCTTGTTTGCTCAATTCGGAAGTCCAAAACACTTTGAAAAATACCATATGTACTGCCTTTAGGTAGTACGCGTTGTCATGAGTTGCCTTGTGTCGACAGAAGTCTAAAAAGGTGTCCCATGCGCCCCCACACGTGGCTCACGCAAGCCGCACGAGCGGTCAACCCAAGTCGGTCAAACTTACGGCGTTAGTTGACGCCGTTAGATTTAACAGAAGATACTTGAATCTCCGTGAACTTTAATAGAATATTCCTAACAGCGTTAAAAGAATATTCCTTCGTCCCTTACCTCAGGTTCCCTGGAGCTTTGCCGTCGTCCGCCACTGGTAGCAGTCGTTTTTAACTTGCCGGAGTATGGCCGATTTCTAGAAAATTTTCAAACCTTCATATCTTCTTCATTTCTCAGCCAAATCTCACTTTCTTTATGTCAAAATGATGCTAAAGATGAGTAGAATGACTGTATACCTTTGGTTTGGCCGAAAAAGCTCGGGAAATAGCCTGTATTTCCCTTGAAAGGTTGTTGTTACTGTAGCTCTTCAATCTAGTTATTTTGACGTCGAATGAGCTGGTTTCTTCCTTGGCTTCGAGTCTAAGGATGTTAAGGAAGACAATGGAGGTGGTTTTGAGGCTCAAAACAGTGAGATCGTGCCAAAAAAAGCCTCGACTCTCGACGATCGATTTGTCTTCGTTCTAGTGGTCTTGAGCCGAGTTTCACGCAACCAAAGGCATGGTTAAGTTTGCCTCGTCGAGTAGATCAAGGTGGTGATCTGCGATTGCCTCGGTTCGTCGATTTTTTGACGATGTGCACTGTGCACATATGGTTTGAGTGTGTGTGTGTGTGTGTGTGAGAGAGAGAGAGAGAGAGAGAGAGAGGGAGAGTGACGGGAAAAATAAAAGAGAAGGAAGATATTTGTTTTTGGGTACTGTGTACCCACAAAAACAATAAAAATTACACTGCACATTTAGTGAATGTCTAGCGTACACATGTCCAAAATATCCTTAGAGGATTTAATTACAATAAAATCTGACGGGATGTTACAGTATTGGTAGTGGTGCCAATAGCAGGGTGTGGTAGTTAAGGTGTAGAGGTAGCAGTGCTAGTAGCAGAAATGGTAGCGATTGTGGTGGTGTTGCTGGCATCGTTGACGGTGGCAACGATGGTGGTGGTGATGTCAGCAGTGGTGTAAGGTTGGCGGCTGCAGTTGTAGGTGGTGGCCACGTCGACGTGTCAGTTGTGATGGTAGCAACAATAATAGGGGTATGATGGTAGTGCTAATAGTGGGGTGTGCTGGTTGGCGTAGAGAGGTAAAAATGGATAAGATGTGTGTAGAAGGGTAAATAATGACATTTTAAAAAACTAATGAGGGTATTGCAGGAATTGAAAATATTCACTAAAGGCTCATCTCTACTTTTTATGAAAGCAACTTTTAAAAGCACCTACACGATGCTTTTAAAAGTTGTTGTCTGGAGGTTATTGACTTTAAAATAAGCAGGATATTTTAGTTTTACCAAACACTTTTTATTGCTTAACTTAAATTGAAGCAACTTTTGGTGAAAAAAGTAATACCAAACGAGGTCGTAATAAAAGAAGGGAACTATTATTGACACTTCAAAAATCTAATTGTTCACTCTTCATAAGAATATTTTTTTATTGCTTAACTTAAAATGAAGCAACTTTTGGTGAAAAAAGTAATACTAAACGAGGTCGTAATAAAAGAAGGGAGCTATTATTGACACTCCAAAAATCTAATTATTCACTCCTCATAAGAATATTTTTCTTTCTAAATGTCACATCCCGGACTGGCTCCGCTGTAGCACGATATTGTCCACTTTGGGCCACGCCCTCACCGGTTTGTTTTTGGGAACTCACGAGCAACTTCCCAGTGGGTCACCCATCTTGGGATTGCTCAAGCCCAAACTCGCTTAACTTTGGAGTTCCAATGGAATCCGAAGCCAGTGAGCTCCCAAAAGGCCTCGTGCTAAATGGAGGTGGGCATGTACATATAATGCACATCACCCCCTCTTCATTGGTCGATGTGGGATGCCACACTAAATATAGAAAGTTTGGAATGCACAACTAGATTTTCGGAGCCAATAACATTTCCCTAGAAAAATGATAGAAATTGCTAATTGGATCGACATTGCTAATGGGATTGGCCACAAGGTTATGATTAACAACTTTTCCACCACATGGGTCAGTTTAAAATTAGGGTCTCACCACATGGACAACAAAAAAATTGCCATTTTTTTCCCCTCTCTTTAGGAGATGTGAACTAAATATTTGTTCTTTTTTTAGGCTTATTTTTTGCAATCTTCCATTGGAGAAGAGCTCTAGACCTTCGAAGCCTGCAAAAAATCGGCTTGGAGAAGGAGAGACACGTGGGTGTTGTAGATGTGGAATGGACAATGTGGCATCATTTGGTTGGTTGTTCTGACAGCTTTGGTGGTCCAATAGTGCCAATTAGGCCAAAATTATTAGGATAATGCTAAGGAGACAATTTTTAAACAAAATTTGTAAATCACATGATGTGGTAGTTCACGGTTGGTCTTCTTTTTTAAAGTCATTAAATCATGAAGTCTTACTTTATTGCCACATCATTTGGTTTACAAAATTTGGTTTAAATATGTGGTCTCCCTAGCATTATCCAAATTATTGTAATGCCCTTACATATTAGCAAATTTAACTTCATTTTGACGGAATAGACAAAATACTGTCAAAGTGGAGCAAAAATCGAATTTCAGGGTGCAAAGTGACAATATTTTTGTTCTAAAGGGAGGGGGATGGGATGAAGTTCGAGTTCTAGGAGACATTACAAAAAATAAGCCTTTTCTTTTTATTTGAGAGACAATCTATATTAGTTTAAACTACAAAGATGAAAATTTGAATTTGAATGCAAGGAGATCACATTATTCTAGCCAGCTTCTTATACCTACAAAACATATAATACAATATCGCTAAGCCTCATGCCCTGGATCGACATGATTATAGGAAGAGGAAATTAAAAATAGATGCCTCATTTTAGGCGTTTGTAGATTAAACATTTATGCATTTTTAGTTTTTAATTAAGCTTTTGAAACTTTTGATTAAGATTTGACCTGAGCCACTTCAGTTTAATTGAATTGAATTTACATGTCAATATCTAATATATAATTTAAATAATTTCAACTATATATAAGTCTAAAAATTTATTTATTTTTCAAATCGAAACGTACCCACGCCAAATGAAAACGTACCCATGACAAATGAAAATGTACCAACATCAAATAAAAATATACCAACCCCGAATTAAAACGTACCCAATTATGAAAATATATAAATATTGAATATTTCACCATTTTGGTATAGTTTAAAAATATGTTTGATTCATAGATAATGCTCTAGATAATTTTGTTTTTTGTAGATAAGTCTAAAAACAAGCTTTAATTAAATTGAAGATAAATCCTAATTACTGTAGATAATGCTAAATTATAAGGATAAATCATATTATTTTGAATTAACAAAAGGGCTATTGGACGTTAATAATTAGTATAAGAAATGTTCAATCAAAAACCTAAAAGGCATAGATGCTTAGTCTTGGAAATTCAAAATTTAGGCGTCTGTATCAAAATTTAGGCGTCTGTATTATATAATAGGTCATACATAACAAAGTTTATCTAGCGACCCAAAATCATTAACACTACACCCATGTAGCAACGGCAAAAGAAATCTTAGTTATAAAAAGCTAAATAAAAGAAATAAAAATATCTCTAAAATACAACTAAACGTCTTCAACAAGAAGACGTAATCAGGTTGCAATTTCTTATGTACCTAGAAATTATAATTAGATTGCTCACGAACTATGTATCCAAATTCTTCCAATTAAATTAATTCTCTTTGTATAGAAATATGACTCTTTAAATTAATTATGTACAATGTTTATAATATATATAGGGTTTGAGACAATCCATATGTGTAAGAAATTCTAAATTAATTACAATTGATATTATATTCAATTAATTACGGAGAAGATTTCGAATTAAATTATTCTTCTTCTAACACTTTATACGCACGAAAAAAAAAATAATACACCAACTAAAAGACATAATATACAATAATGATGGTAGCAACCAGCCAAATCTTCGAATTAGTCGGAGCAGTGCTTGGAGCTGAGCCCGGTGACATCACTTCAGAAATAGAGTCTTCAGATCGTGGATCGGGGAAAAAAAAATAATAAGGTGGATTTGCTGGTAAAAACATAAAATAATGTGATACTGTATGTACACTTTCTAGTGATTTATTCGGTATAGGTAGGGAAATCTTGATGTCAACTTTTTGATCCGCTTGACAATCTCCACGAGCACCGTAAAGAAAATAATAGTGACCGGGCGTTTTAAGTACTAGTAGAAAAAATAGTTTGCGCGACAAAACTTTAGGTGATGGAGGAAATTTCGTCGAGCAAGAGAACTTTAGGGGACGAAAATCCTGTTTCGTCGCTTAAAAATAAATGGGCAACGAATAGATACATTCATCGCTCAAAAGAGGGAAAAAGTGGTGGGAAAAGGAGAATTTGGGGCCAATTTATGCGCGAAAAATTGTTTCGTCGCCTAAAATATCTTGCGCAACGAATACGCGTCGCGCAAAACCAAAAACGAGCGTGACTTTACGCGACGAAAATAGGTACTTTAGGCGACGAAAATATTTTTATTTTTTAATATTATTTAATTATTTTTGAACTAAAATTAACATAAATAAATTAATTTTTTATAGGTTTGTTACATAGGATTGTTGTTGGAGGACCAATTTGAAGGTATTTTCTTGATCATTTTATGTTGTTGAGTTAATTAAATTAAATTTTATGTATATGGTAGTTTGATATATGACGTACGAATTTATTTTATATTGTTTTGTATGCAAATAATTTGTATATCTTGCTTGACTTTATGTTGTGTTGTACGTACGAAGTTATGATGAGGAATCATATGCAAGCACCGAATCTGAACCACAAAGAGAAAATGATGAAAGTGACGACAACGATGTGTATTCTATTTCTGATTCAGACTAAGTTCGGAAGTCGAAAAACTGTAAACTTGTAACATTGAAAAATAAATGAAAGTTGAGATTGACAATTATTTTATTAAATATGAAGCTATATTTTGCTAACAGTTAATTACTTCATTTACAAAAAAAAAAGAAAATTTTTTTTTGTAAGCAGGTACAAAACAATTACATATACATCTTGAGCAACGAATTATTTCGTCACTCAAAATTTATAAGTTTTAGGCGACGAAATGTGATTTGTCGCGCAAAATTTAGGTTTTAGGCGACGAAATGAAGCCGTCGCGCAAAAGGTTTTAGGTGACAAATCATTTCGTCGCGCAAAGACACTTTAGGCGATGAAATTAGTTTTTCGTCACCTAAACCTAAAAAATTTATTCTATTATGTTCTTCTTTTGATCTGCTAAAGAATGATTTATTCATTTCTGAATGAAGTAATTTTTGTTCATAATGATCTTGAAGAAGAGATCTACATATTCAACGGTTCAGATTTAAAGAAATAAATATCTATGTGTGTTTACAAATGAACAGTTGTATGAAAAATTAACTTACAGTAGAAAATTCATAATAAGTAATTGAGAAGTGGAAAAAATTTGTAAAAAATATACAAACGCTCGTAACGAGAAGGTCTACAACTTTCGTTAAGGGGTCATCTCCAAAATCGAACACTACAAACCATGAAGGCTATATTATTTTTTAACCGTCGATTAACGTTTACGTTTACGCTTCGTTATTATATCCATAATTTGTTTTTTCATCATGGTTCTTTTTTGAAAACATGATCTTTTACTTAATGTAATAAGATGAACAGTTTAGATCGTTTATATTATGTCCCAAAATTTACAATATAGGGAAATTTGTGTAGGACGTTATAAAGTTTATAGAAACTATATAACATCATCACAATTTTCAGTAAACTGTAAATATAGAGACATTCTATCAACGGTTAAAAAAATAATATAGCCTTCACTGTTTCTTCAATTATTCTCAACCAACTTGAGTAGCAGGTATTCTTCTGAAATTATTGATTTCTCCAATTAAGTTTAGCAATAATATAGAATCAAATTTATATTATCAAATTATATTACCTACGTACATATCCACAAGGTATTCTCTCTTTAGGAGATGTGAACCAAATATTTGTTCTTATTTTTTTTGAGAAACAATCTAGATTAATTTAAACTACAAAGATGAAGATTTCAATTTGGGTGCAAAACATAGAGCACATTATCCTTTCCCAATATGTTTTCCTTTTTATTTTTTCTCATTATCCCAATATTTGATTAGCTAGGTTACGGTTGCCATAATATAATACAATATAAGCAAACCTCATGCCCTAATAACGACATGATTATAGGAATGTACTAGAAAAAAATCCTTTCACGATATAATTACTCAAGAATTAAACAAGTAAATTCAACCATAACAATTAAAACACATTTATTTAGTATGGAAAAATTTCTTTTAAACTAAGTTATAAAATAGGTATTAGGTTGGGAGCCTGAGGGAGGGGTGAGGGTTTGAACCCAGGACATAGTGAGTTGAGAAAGAAGGTATTATCCATTAGGGCAATTCACCACTTTCTCTGTATGTAGAAACATTTGAGCCCTCAATTAAGTATGTTGTCTCTCTTGACAGAACATCAAGGGTGTTGTCTCCCTTGACTAAAATAACACTATTCACATAAACAGCAGCTTGAATAAATATTGGATTATGCACACCACGAATAGAAAGGTACTTGCGTGCTTTTGTGCTTAAGTTATAGGAGACTATATGTCCATTAGCGCTAACTATAAGAAGCTCGTCGCTCTTCCAAAATTTCAATGGAATCGCAATGTCCTGTAAAGATCCAATGGTTAAGTGTTTTATCCATGAACCTTTCACCTCCTTTGAGTCATCCATCACCCATATTTCAAAAGAAGAAAATTGAGTAAAACTCCCTCCTTTATTATATATAAAAAGGGTAATGGAGTCATTCCACACTGCAAGGCTCTTAAGGCATCCATTGATCTGACGGAAGTTATCTGGAAGTGGTATATTACGAAACACCTCCTCGCTCATATCAAATGAAAGGATGACTTCATTATCTTGTGGAACAGCAGCTACATACCAATACAAATATTTTTAACAATCTTGTACTGTTTAGTTTTGGAATCATAGCCGAATCCCACGGCATTGGGAGCCGTGATGATTTCTCCTCCATGGTCATTATCTGAAGGCCGGCGAGGCTATGGAGGGAGAAGAAGACGACTCGGGAAGAAGCTTGAATTCCTTGATTGCTGGATTGCATAAAACGATAATACCGTTTAGATATTTTAGACAGATGATCCCATCAAATGACCTAACATTTCTACATTAAAAGGAAGTTTCCTCAACCAGAAGTTCTCAACCTCAACAGTTGCACCATGAAGAACATCGCCATCATTAATAACATCATTGAAAACATTAAGTAACGACAAACATCCATCATATTTGGCCTCAGGTCGATCCAGTTGCTGATGAAGGTTTCCTCCTCGTCCTTTATGTATGTGTCCTTGGGGATGGTACGCTTGATACTGATGCTAGTGGAGGAGGCCAATTTGTTGTGCTTGGAATTGGAAAGGTGCTTCTCCACGAAGCTAGGGTTCTTGACCAGATCGCACCACGACCTACGGCCGCATTTGAATCGCATCAAAGACTTGGGAGGCAATCTTGACAGGATTTCCACCACCATCTCTTCCGACAATTTGCACAGCTTTGCCATTTTTTTATCAATCCTCCTTCTACGTACTTCTTTTGTATTTGTAGGTTTTTTTTACCTACACGTTCATCACATCACACACACACAAATCAATCTCACGTTGTTTTTGAACCGGGTGTTATACATCTCTTGATGAGCAACATTATAAAACATGTATGGCAATATAATACGAATGTTCTGCACTCTGACAAACGTATATGATATGAGTTATGCTAACAGTTTAAAAAGAAAGCGTTGAAAGCCATACGTATATATACATTTTATCAAACAAGACCCACTCACTCACACACATGGTAGCGGGAAGCCCAAGTGTACGTCCTCAGACGCCACGGGTGTAAAACTGAAGCTTAGGGCAAAACTGACCCCGACGGAGAATTCGTAAAGAGAGCACCCCAAAAATTCAATTGAATTGGGGCCCACAAGCGATGGCCCAAAAAATCTCTAATGGGCCAACCCATCCACCTTCTTCACACAATCAACACCATCTTCAAAGCTTGTCTACAATTGCTAATTACACTAGAGGCCCCGAAAATCTTATTGACCGACCCAAACCATAGCCAGCATAATCTGCACCCAACTCGCCCCCGTGGGGTACACCATCTTGAAAACTTGTCCATTTGATCAATACACCGAGGCCTCACTTCAGTTGCTTAAAGCCTCGGGATTAAGGCTGAAGCAGCGGCCCCATCTTCGTTGGGCTTCAACATCACGGGATTTGCGGTCAAAAGTCAATTTCAGGACAACCACATCGTGCCAAGTCGGGGGTCGCTACTTGACAATAGTCGCAGCGGGGGAGCTCACGGGTTATAAGGGAGGTTGTCTTCATGATTGCGGCCAACCACATCGTCCTTGTCTTTGTCTCGGGTGGCTGAAAGTTTGAAGCCCCCGGAAATGATCGTATTCTTTGCCTCCAACTGCCCCACACCAATGGTCACCCAGGTTCGAGAGTGGTAGAGACGGAAAGTAAGAGCATTTTGGGTGGCTCAGAGTGAAAGGTTGGTGAATGCCATGGGTTCTTGACAGATGATGAAGCTCGTTTGTTTTGTTTGGATGGTGATGGCAAGTAAGGGAAGAGAGGACGAGAGGGCTTGTTGGTGAATAATAGTTTGCCAAAAGTTGCGAGAGATTGGCCACGGGGAGGTGGCTCAAAGTAAAATGGCACAAAGGTGTGTGCTGCCTTTGGGTACAGGTTCGTCCTTGGACACCCGCTAAAAATGCAGCCATAAATTGGTGAGGCAAGAACAAGGTTTGTGTTTGCGGAAGAACAAATGGCCAAGGAAAATGTATGTGTGTAGCACGGTCTTTACTTGAGAGAAGAAGAGAATGTTTTGTTGCTTTTGGTTTGGTGCGGGGAGGAGAGAAAGAAGAGAAAGAAAACAAATGTGCGGGTTCATTGAATGGACAGCCCGAGACAAGAATCAATTCGTGGGATTGTGTTTGAGATTGGCCACATGGGCCGAGGTTGCCAAATGAGCTGACCCCGTGCTCAAATACGCATGAAAATGTTAAAATACGGAAGCATTCGAAAATTCAACGCCGTAAAATATTCGTTAGTAGTCAGACGACGTCCGGCTTTCGCGTGAATTCGTATCGACGAGCACGTCAAGAAAAAATACAAGCTGGAAGCGTCGTACGGGTTTCTGACGCAAAAGTCAACCAAAAAGTCAACCCCGGGAAAACGTCATTTCCCACTTTCGGGGAATAAAATAATTTAAATTTTGAACGGGATGTTACGGGAAGTCGGGAAGCGTAAACTTGTAACATTGAAAAATAAATGAAAGTTGAAATTGGCAATTATTTTATTAAATATGAAGATATGTTTTGCTAATAATTAATTTACTTCATTTACATCTTGAACGACGAATTATTTCGTCGAGCAAAATTTATAAGTTTTAGGCGACGAAATGTGATTTCAATAAGCCCAAAATTTAGGTTTTAGAGACGAAATAAAGTCGTCGCGCAAAAGGTTTTAGGTGACAAATCATTTAAAATTAATAACAAAGACTCTTTAGATGATGAATCGAGTTTTTCATCGCCTAAACCTAAGAGAATTTATTCCACTCCGTTCTTCTTTTGATCTGTAAAGAATGACTTATTCATTTAAGATAGTAATTTTTGTTCGCAATGATCTTGAAGAAAGTGCACATATTCAACGGTTGAGATTTAAAGAAATAAATATACATGTGTGTTTACAAATTAGTAGTTGTACGAAAAATTAACTACGGAATTAACTTACAGTGGAAAATTCATAATAAATAATTGAGAAGTGAAGAAAAATTTGTAAAAAAAATATACAAACGCTAAATGCGAGAAGGTCTACAACTTTAGTGAATGGGTAATCTCCAAAATCAAACACTAGAAACCATGAAGGCTATATTATTTTTTTTTAGCGTCGATTAACGTTTATGTTTACGCTTCATTATTATATCAGTAATTTATTTTCATCCTGGTTCTTTTTGAAACATGATCTTTCTTGAATGTAATTTTCTTATGTACCTAGAAATTATAATCAGATTGCTCACGAACTATGTATCCAAATTCTTCCAATTAAATTAATTCTCTTTGTATAGAAATATGACTCTTTAAATTAATTATGTACAATGTTTATAATATATATAGGGTTTGAGACAATCCATATGTGTAAGAAATTCTAAATTAATTACAATTGATATTATATTCAATTAATTACGGAGAAGATTTCGAATTAAATTATTCTTCTTCTAACACTTTATACGCACGAAAAAAAAAATAATACACCAACTAAAAGACATAATATACAATAATGATGGTAGCAACCAGCCAAATCTTCGAATTAGTCGGAGCAGTGCTTGGAGCTGAGCCCGGTGACATCACTTCAGAAATAGAGTCTTCAGATCGTGGATCGGGGAAAAAAAAATAATAAGGTGGATTTGCTGGTAAAAACATAAAATAATGTGATACTGTATGTACACTTTCTAGTGATTTATTCGGTATAGGTAGGGAAATCTTGATGTCAACTTTTTGATCCGCTTGACAATCTCCACGAGCACCGTAAAGAAAATAATAGTGACCGGGCGTTTTAAGTACTAGTAGAAAAAATAGTTTGCGCGACAAAACTTTAGGTGATGGAGGAAATTTCGTCGAGCAAGAGAACTTTAGGGGACGAAAATCCTGTTTCGTCGCTTAAAAATAAATGGGCAACGAATAGATACATTCATCGCTCAAAAGAGGGAAAAAGTGGTGGGAAAAGGAGAATTTGGGGCCAATTTATGCGCGAAAAATTGTTTCGTCGCCTAAAATATCTTGCGCAACGAATACGCGTCGCGCAAAACCAAAAACGAGCGTGACTTTACGCGACGAAAATAGGTACTTTAGGCGACGAAAATATTTTTATTTTTTAATATTATTTAATTATTTTTGAACTAAAATTAACATAAATAAATTAATTTTTTATAGGTTTGTTACATAGGATTGTTGTTGGAGGACCAATTTGAAGGTATTTTCTTGATCATTTTATGTTGTTGAGTTAATTAAATTAAATTTTATGTATATGGTAGTTTGATATATGACGTACGAATTTATTTTATATTGTTTTGTATGCAAATAATTTGTATATCTTGCTTGACTTTATGTTGTGTTGTACGTACGAAGTTATGATGAGGAATCATATGCAAGCACCGAATCTGAACCACAAAGAGAAAATGATGAAAGTGACGACAACGATGTGTATTCTATTTCTGATTCAGACTAAGTTCGGAAGTCGAAAAACTGTAAACTTGTAACATTGAAAAATAAATGAAAGTTGAGATTGACAATTATTTTATTAAATATGAAGCTATATTTTGCTAACAGTTAATTACTTCATTTACAAAAAAAAAAGAAAATTTTTTTTTGTAAGCAGGTACAAAACAATTACATATACATCTTGAGCAACGAATTATTTCGTCACTCAAAATTTATAAGTTTTAGGCGACGAAATGTGATTTGTCGCGCAAAATTTAGGTTTTAGGCGACGAAATGAAGCCGTCGCGCAAAAGGTTTTAGGTGACAAATCATTTCGTCGCGCAAAGACACTTTAGGCGATGAAATTAGTTTTTCGTCACCTAAACCTAAAAAATTTATTCTATTATGTTCTTCTTTTGATCTGCTAAAGAATGATTTATTCATTTCTGAATGAAGTAATTTTTGTTCATAATGATCTTGAAGAAGAGATCTACATATTCAACGGTTCAGATTTAAAGAAATAAATATCTATGTGTGTTTACAAATGAACAGTTGTATGAAAAATTAACTTACAGTAGAAAATTCATAATAAGTAATTGAGAAGTGGAAAAAATTTGTAAAAAATATACAAACGCTCGTAACGAGAAGGTCTACAACTTTCGTTAAGGGGTCATCTCCAAAATCGAACACTACAAACCATGAAGGCTATATTATTTTTTAACCGTCGATTAACGTTTACGTTTACGCTTCGTTATTATATCCATAATTTGTTTTTTCATCATGGTTCTTTTTTGAAAACATGATCTTTTACTTAATGTAATAAGATGAACAGTTTAGATCGTTTATATTATGTCCCAAAATTTACAATATAGGGAAATTTGTGTAGGACGTTATAAAGTTTATAGAAACTATATAACATCATCACAATTTTCAGTAAACTGTAAATATAGAGACATTCTATCAACGGTTAAAAAAATAATATAGCCTTCACTGTTTCTTCAATTATTCTCAACCAACTTGAGTAGCAGGTATTCTTCTGAAATTATTGATTTCTCCAATTAAGTTTAGCAATAATATAGAATCAAATTTATATTATCAAATTATATTACCTACGTACATATCCACACGGTATTCTCTCTTTAGGAGATGTGAACCAAATATTTGTTCTTATTTTTTTTGAGAAACAATCTAGATTAATTTAAACTACAAAGATGAAGATTTCAATTTGGGTGCAAAACATAGAGCACATTATCCTTTCCCAATATGTTTTCCTTTTTATTTTTTCTCATTATCCCAATATTTGATTAGCTAGGTTACGGTTGCCATAATATAATACAATATAAGCAAACCTCATGCCCTAATAACGACATGATTATAGGAATGTACTAGAAAAAAATCCTTTCACGATATAATTACTCAAGAATTAAACAAGTAAATTCAACCATAACAATTAAAACACATTTATTTAGTATGGAAAAATTTCTTTTAAACTAAGTTATAAAATAGGTATTAGGTTGGGAGCCTGAGGGAGGGGTGAGGGTTTGAACCCAGGACATAGTGAGTTGAGAAAGAAGGTATTATCCATTAGGGCAATTCACCACTTTCTCTGTATGTAGAAACATTTGAGCCCTCAATTAAGTATGTTGTCTCTCTTGACAGAACATCAAGGGTGTTGTCTCCCTTGACTAAAATAACACTATTCACATAAACAGCAGCTTGAATAAATATTGGATTATGCACACCACGAATAGAAAGGTACTTGCGTGCTTTTGTGCTTAAGTTATAGGAGACTATATGTCCATTAGCGCTAACTATAAGAAGCTCGTCGCTCTTCCAAAATTTCAATGGAATCGCAATGTCCTGTAAAGATCCAATGGTTAAGTGTTTTATCCATGAACCTTTCACCTCCTTTGAGTCATCCATCACCCATATTTCAAAAGAAGAAAATTGAGTAAAACTCCCTCCTTTATTATATATAAAAAGGGTAATGGAGTCATTCCACACTGCAAGGCTCTTAAGGCATCCATTGATCTGACGGAAGTTATCTGGAAGTGGTATATTACGAAACACCTCCTCGCTCATATCAAATGAAAGGATGACTTCATTATCTTGTGGAACAGCAGCTACATACCAATACAAATATTTTTAACAATCTTGTACTGTTTAGTTTTGGAATCATAGCCGAATCCCACGGCATTGGGAGCCGTGATGATTTCTCCTCCATGGTCATTATCTGAAGGCCGGCGAGGCTATGGAGGGAGAAGAAGACGACTCGGGAAGAAGCTTGAATTCCTTGATTGCTGGATTGCATAAAACGATAATACCGTTTAGATATTTTAGACAGATGATCCCATCAAATGACCTAACATTTCTACATTAAAAGGAAGTTTCCTCAACCAGAAGTTCTCAACCTCAACAGTTGCACCATGAAGAACATCGCCATCATTAATAACATCATTGAAAACATTAAGTAACGACAAACATCCATCATATTTGGCCTCAGGTCGATCCAGTTGCTGATGAAGGTTTCCTCCTCGTCCTTTATGTATGTGTCCTTGGGGATGGTACGCTTGATACTGATGCTAGTGGAGGAGGCCAATTTGTTGTGCTTGGAATTGGAAAGGTGCTTCTCCACGAAGCTAGGGTTCTTGACCAGATCGCACCACGACCTACGGCCGCATTTGAATCGCATCAAAGACTTGGGAGGCAATCTTGACAGGATTTCCACCACCATCTCTTCCGACAATTTGCACAGCTTTGCCATTTTTTTATCAATCCTCCTTCTACGTACTTCTTTTGTATTTGTAGGTTTTTTTTACCTACACGTTCATCACATCACACACACACAAATCAATCTCACGTTGTTTTTGAAGGGTTAATTTTATTAGGTAGGGATCGAATTGTTTTTCTCTAACAAATTAAATTAAGGCAACTGGAGAGGAACAAGATCAAGGAGAGAGATTGAAAGTAAGAGGAGAGAGATTGAAAGTAAAACTTCAAAATCCACTCAGGTTCCTCGTCGGTCTTTGTGACTGCGATCCTTTCGTTTGGCTCTGACTGTCTGCTTAGTAACTCTTTGTTTCATGTGGGCCTTTTATTTTCCGTTCATTTCCACAAACCCTAAAGCACTCAATGGATGAAGGAATTTCTAATTACGTAATAGGAATTATAAATGACGGAATTTAAAATCCCTACAACTGTAAATTCTCTTGTTTGGGAAAGATGTGTGAAATTTGTAAATGACAAGAATTGTATGTTCTAATGTTTGGCCAGCTTATGAAATTTATTGGAATTTTCTCAAGCAATTCTGATGGATATGTTTGTCGTCAATCCAATTGTATGACATACGAGTTCTTCTTTAAGTAATAACATTGTCTAACAAAAATATTTGAACCAAAAAGTCCACCTGTAATCCTATCATGTGAATTATTTGCATTTCCATGCACTTGATGAGTGCATCTACTATTTTTTATGTACATTTTTGCTCACCCCCTAAAGTGAGGGTGATGCTCACCCTCTCATAGATTGCCGTTAGATTGGTTTAAATTTTAAAATTTGCGTCTTCAATCAATTAAACCAAACTAATCTAATGTCAATCAAATTAAGGGGAGGGGAGGGGGGAGAATTGGGGGGCTATTTGTTTCACTATTTCTTAGCTAGAAACCACAAATTCTAAAACATGATCATCAGCTTGCTCAGATTGAATTAAATTATGCAATATACAACATGCATTTATGATTCTAACTTGTGTTTTGATGTTGAAAAAGGGTGATGTACGCAGTAAACTCCACCGTTTCTTTAGCAATTCAAATGTCCTTTCAAATACATTCCTTACAATTGAATGACGAAGATTATATAACTCTTTGTACTTTTCAAGGGAAAATTTTTAATGTAGGGTGTATTGATAAATTCTTAATTTAATTTTAAATGCATCTTGTCCCTAACAGTAATTGTATAAATAGAATAGAAAAGTCAATTCATATTAAAATTTTAAGTTCGGGAGTAGAGATACAAAAAATGAGTTTTCCCTTATTTTATTTGTGGTGCTCCTAGTCATTGCCTAACCAGACGAAAGGTTGACATCATGGTTACTCTACCGATCGGAAGTCCAAGTCCGTCTCCTTATCGATCTTCACCTTCCGGTTTTCATCCTAAAGCGATGTGAGCAGGCTAAACTTTGAGCAGTGCTCCAATTCTTCATCTTTTGAACCTTATGCTGGTTGTTACCACAAAAAAAACTTTGTAATACGTAATTTTAAATACTATGACAATCCAATGACTTGGATTAATACATTTTTTTTACCTTCAATTTTAATGGTTAAAAAGGCAATAATATCTAATACTACGTATTACTAAGGTCATACCCCTGTTACCACTCTTATGTTAGTGTTTTAGGTTTTGCAATTTAAAGATGTCTTGGTGTCTTGGAATTAATCTAGAACTTTCGTACAAGAGATTTGAATTCAAAATCTCCCGAAATGATCGGCGACATTATGCAAGAATTAAGAGTAACCACATCTGGTCATTCATAAAAATTTCTTACTACCAAGATAAAACGAATGTGCACGATCGGCCCTTCTCAATTTTTTTCCAAAATTTGAAGCCACATCAGCAGCTGCAAATAAACCATAAATACCATACCAACAAAACAAAATTCAAATAGCTTTATGCTTTCATCAATATCATGAATGTTAATTTTCTGGGTACAATCATGGAACAAATCACAGTCAAGAACCAAACAACATCCACGCCTACAGATGGCCAATCAATGCGTGAACACCGTCGTTAGGCCATCAAACTGGTTAGAAACGAAGAGAAGAGTCCTTTAACTCGATAGCAAGGCTAATATTCCCACCGGGACCATAGTATTAACCGAGAAAGAAAAGTAATTATCCTGCCATGAAACTCTTTATCAACAATGAAACTCTGATAAAGCACTTCTGTTTATGATGCTGCAGACTGACCTTTTACTTCCGTAATTATATAAAGACAAGTCAACCAAATGAAACGCGTGTTAATGTGTAATTACAACAGTTACAATTTACAAATTTCCATCTCCAAATTCCCATCCGAACTCTCACAATTCTGTGTGCAAGGCACAATTCATCCTCCTAATAGTATCTATATATGCCTCCCTAAGATTTAATATATATACTCCCTTATAAAATCAAGGTTTAATTTGTTTACTTCTAAAGACAAACGCGACTTTTCGCATAACATACCATAGTTTTATGCAAAGTAAAACAAAAGAGCATATATGACAATACATAGATTCAAATTCAAACGACCTTAACCCAAACCGTGCCTTTTAAACAACCCATACTTTATGCACTATGGTACACAAACACATACAAAGACATGCATATGTGTGTTTGTGAGTGTCTGTATCTCTTTGATTTACTTGGTACTTCAAAAATCAATTCAAAAAGTGAAACGACCCGAAGTAGAAAAACAGAACTATTGTAATGGTCATTGGTTACAATGCTGCAGACATTTTGATGTCAGTATATACGAAATGAATTGTTGATAAAGTTCAACAAAACAACTTATTTAGCATATAAGGCAGCACTAAAATGACGACAACGACAACGACAACTTAAATGCATCTCTCAAGAGAAAGGATCCAATTCCAGACTAGAACAGAACCCACAGAAGCTGAGCATAAGAGAAAACTAACACCAGAAAGAAACAAACGGAGACTCCATTAAATTGCATTACCGCAATCGAACCAGTGCCATTACTTAATTCGATTACTCATAACCACTGCCACATAATTCAGAAAACATAATTCAGTTCAATGTAGCAGCAATTTAAGCATCTTCGAGTGCATAAAATTGTTCACAGCTTAATTACTTAACAAAAAGTTTAATTATGTTGGTAAATAATATGCAATTAACTGAAACGAATGAAAATTGATAACAAAAACGAGGAATATTCGTCCCTTTTTGGAGACCTAATGATGATTACAAAAGCAAATCTTAATTGTCATTAGAGAATTAGAACACTAATTAAACAACAACAATAACAAATCACAACCTAATAATAATTTTTTAAAAAAAAAAAACTAAAATTTAGAACAAACCCAGTAGGCAGTGAGTGGAGTCCTGAGTACCCATCAATTGGTTTTCTGGTCGGGCATAGGGAACAACCCGGAACTGGCGCCTCTCGGCGGCGAAAAGCCCAAGAACTTCTGCAAATTGGTCCGAATACTGATCGAGCACAGAAAGTACAAAAACGCCATCGAACAGTCGGTCGGATCCTCCCCTTGCAGCCCTCTGTGGCTCATCTTCATCACCAACCCAAAGGGCTTAAAGGGTAATTTCGCCACCGCCTTCCCCTCAAACAGCGAGTTGAGCAGCCCAAAGACGACGAAGAGGACGAGGGCGACGACGGCGCCGGACTTGAACTTGAAGAGCGACAAATCGCGGCTGGATTCCTTGAGGCTGGTCTCGACGCGGTCGATCTTCTTGGTCTTGGACTTTTTGGTAATTTTGGCGGCGGAGGAGGAGTCGGTCTTCATGGTCTCGAGCTTCTTGGCGGCTTTGTCGATGGAGGAGCGGAGGGACTTGTAGGAGTTGGTGCGGTAGATGAGGACCCATGAGATCGCCTCGCAGATGACGGCGGTGCAGACGGAGATGCCCACCACCGTCAGGCTGTCCGAGTACTTGAGGCCGGAGAGGAAGGAGGCGGTGGCCATCGGAAAATCGCCGAGAAAACGCGAGAAAACTGGAGTATCGGAGTGTTTGATCTGATTTGCTGATGTTTAGATTTGTTTGTTTTAGATTGTGAGATGTAGTGGATATTTTCTATAGGCCTAATTCTAACATTGGTCTTGGGCCTTCGGCCTTGTGCCTCTATAGGCCTAATTCCTACAACTACCGGTAAATGCTTATACGTAAAAGATTAATTTTATAAGATTTTTCTCAAAAGACGTCATGAATTTGGCCACGGTACTTATAAATAGTTTGTATTATCACCATATGACGGGTAAATATGTTGTAATGATAACCAAAAGGCATATATGAGTATCAAATAGTGATAACACTAAACATTTGTAAATACTGTATCTGATATCACATCGATCTTCAATTGCTTTCAATTCACATTAAAAAATGTTAACCTAGTCCCGAGCGTAAAAGGTTAATTTCGAATTAATAGTAGTAGTACGAGGAGGAAATATAACATCTTTCCACAATTGGATTAAGATAAGGGTAATTGGGCTTAATAGCCCTCTCACAAATGCACAAATCTCTACTAGCACTGCTCTAAACATCAAATCTCTACCAGCCATCTTTACCCAAAATACCCCCAATTTAAATATCCTTCTATCAAAGAGAAAAACTGGTGAAGGGGTAGAGAGAGAAAATGTGAGAGAAGCAAAGAAGAGAGAGAGCTTTTGCTTTTGGGTGAGATCTATTGAATATGTGAGAGAGAGATGCAGAGAGAGATGCCCACAAACACACAGTGAGAAAAAGCCAAAAAAGAAGAGAAAATAAATAAATTTATCATAACCGCTCATTCTCAACCCTCTCTCAATCTTCACTCTCAGCGACAAGTAAAACATTGGATCGAGCTTCTTGTATCCTCATCATCTTCATCCATGGCGTCAACCTCAAAGCCAAGCACCATCTAGCCCTCCATCTGGACCAACGAGAAATTTCTTTTCCTTCTAACGTCTTTAGATCGACGGGCTCAACCCTTTTCTTGATGGGTAGACTGAGACTAATTGAATTTTGATATGGAAAGATCATTTCAAATGAGTTTCTGATTGAAAAAAATATTTGATTTTAAAGGGGTTTAATGTCATGTGCCCCCTTTTATTTTCCAGAATTTATATGATTGATCTCGGTATGACGTCGAGATTTCGTTGGTATGTCATCCATATTCCGTCGAGAGGCCTTCGTGGTTCCGTCGAGATGCCGTTGAGACTGAGTTAGGGGTATTTTAGGAAAAGAGGCTAGTAGAGATTATAAATTTGGAGCAAGACTATGGAGTAGGCTACGGTGCTCGCAAGCATTAGATGCTCACGTCGATCTCACCATTAAAAGGAGGAAGGAGGGAGGAGAGAGTGGGGGGAGGAAGGTGAGATCGGTGTGAGTATTCAATGCTTGCGAGCACTGTAGCCAGTCCCCAAGACTATTTTTAATTGATGAGTTTATAAAAGGGCTATTAAAGCCAATTTTTGTTAGAGTGGTTTTTTGTACACTCAAGTTTCTGTCTTTGGACACCTATTAATTTTATTTACAAGAAAAAAACTCTTATACCTATATATAAAATTACCATAGAGAACTTAGTGATTTCTTAAGAAAAACAATTATTTTCTTTGGACATCCATAGGATTTTGAAACAAACAACATGATAAACAAGCGACTGATGAACTTCGCGACTGTTGAATTTCACTTTACCGTGCTGGGACTGGCTACAGTGCTCACAAGCATTGAATGCTCACACCAATCTCACCATTAAATAGAGGGAGGAGGGAGGAGGGAGGAGAGAGGGGGGGAAGGAGGGAGATTCCAGTGATAGCATTTAATACTTGCGAGCACCGTAGCCTGGGACTGGCTACAGTGCTCACAAGCATTGAATGCTCACACCAATCTCACCATTAAATAAAGGGAGGAGGGAGGAGAGAGGGGGGCGGGGGGAAGGAGGGAGATTCCAGTGATAGCATTCAATACTTGCGAGCACCGTAGTCTGGGACTGGCTACAATGCTCACAAGATTGAATGCTCACACCAATCTCACCATTAAATAGAAGGAGGAGGGAGGAGAGAGGGGGGAAGGAGGGAGATTCCAGTGATAATATTCAATACTTGCGAGCATCGTAGCCTACTCCTTACCGTGCTTATCTAAACTTCACTTTGTCATACTTCTCTGAAACAAGAGTGTTTAAAGAAAATGAAAAATAGGTGTCTAGAGAAAAATAAATTCATAAAAAGTAAAAGAATGGTATTTTTGAAAGTTTAGCAAATTATGTTGGATGTTCAAAGAAATATGTGAGAGTAAAGTGAGTGTCTAGAAAAACAAGGATGTCTAGAGACGAAACTTGGGGTGTACACAAAACTACTATTTCCCTTAATATAATAAGGTCCAAGGCCCAAGCCCAATAAAAGAATTAGGCCCCTAGTAAAACTCCGGTCCATTTGCCTCTCACAACGAAACCGATTGATGGGTTCACGACTCAATCATCCCAGTTTTATCCAATCTTAGAAGAACATGAGTAAACTCAAATCCATTATAATTCACTACCAATTCAAATAAGGCTGATTGCTTAAATTAAAGGATGTCTTCACTTTTTCTTAGTATTTAGGTTGAATAAATAAGAGGAGAATTAAGTGATCAAAACACGATTCAAGAAAAATGACAAAAATAAGAGAGGAAGCGCAGAAGGAGAAAATCGTTGTGTGAAAATCATTATCCTAGTTGTATAGTAGAAAGACTCACCAGTCACCACTGTATCTAATTGCTTGAAGACAAAATCTCAATTGAAGGGCGTTGGTAGTATCAGATAGCATTTAGTATGTCTTTTTCTAGGGGAGTAATTTTTGCAATTAAGAGAACGTCATATATCCAAACAGATCCGCATGGCTTAAGTTTGAAGCTAACTTTTTCAGGGCCATTGGTGTTGCAAGTCTTGTAGTTCAACTAGAGAACCAGACATATTTGGTTACGATTGAAAAGCGTGACTAACCCATCTAACAACCCTACACTTGGAGTGGCTATCCCTTCCAAACGTTATTGTGAATTAGTGACTCATGACATCGATAAGATGTGAGTGTAGAGCATTGTCCCGCATCAGAAAGTTAAGAAATCTTTCAAGAGCTTATAAGAAGTTGAGTTATTTTCCTATTGTCAATTGGTTTTAAGATGAAACCTCAATTTCTGATATCGAAGCAGATTGACTTGAGTGTGAAGCCCAACCTCAACCTTAACTTCCTTCATATATAAGAACATCTTATTTCCACTCCAAAGTTTATTTTTTGCACTCGTTATCTGGAAGTCCATAAAAGGAGTGTGAGAAGCTTAACTAAACAACAAATACCCATACAAAATTAAGTGAAATATGTCACCCACTCTAGCTGTTAATCCATGCAAATTTCACAAGAAGTTTAACATGTCAATCAAGATTTAATAATCATCCACATATATATGGTTCACGGGATTTCATTACCCTTCAGCCAAAGTGATCGTTGAAGACGCAGGCGTTATACTGTTCATATTAATGAAATCTGTTGGACTCAAAAGGAACAAGACAGACTTTTTTTGTTATATTCTCTTAAGTCTATACATTAACCGAGGTGATTTAGAATCCTATTTATTTGTGTTAAGACAAAGTACTTTACTCTGTTTCTAGTAATTATCTAAAACTCAGATAGCACTGCGTGAAGAAAAAAAAGAAGAAGAAGATTATCCCTATATTTTCATTAAAAAAAAGCGGGTTTTCATAATACTTTTATCTAAAATCTAAAATGAGATGAATTATTATTTTTTTAGAAAACTTCATTTGAACCCTTATTGTTTTTTAGCTCCACATTAGGGCATGCAGTATATATGAGGGGGCATGGTGCGGTCTAGCTTAGCTAGCTAGCAGAGTTCCTGTACCAAACAACCTGTCTTTGCGAGCTTTGAGTCTGACCAAGTGAAACCGAAGGTGTGCAGTTTCAAGAGTGATCAGACTACACTGACTTAACTCTAGTTAGTCCTTTTCTCTCTGGCGAGAACTCAGGTTAGTGAGTCAGTTTTGCCATCTAGTCCAAGTGTCATGACTCCTACTCACCCAATGCATGCAGCTTGTACAAGTCTTCATTTCTCTTCCCACGTTGCTTCAAACCCTAGCCCAAACCTCATCCTCAACTTTAAGTTAGATTCCTTTCCAATTTACATTACCCTGTTGGTAAAACAATAAAATTATCTGGACGCACATAACGGAAACTCTCTAATATATATAATGGTTATACCATTGAATTCTTCTTGTATTAGAGAGTATATCAATAAATGTGTCAATTTTGTGTGTGCAAACAATAAAATTAAATCCCAAAACGCTCACTTTTAACCCACTTGACCCCACCCATGCAACCACTAAATTAACCCGCCTTTTCCCCTATATATACCCTCCTCCTCCACATGGTGCTACACACAAGCACCATTGCTCATCACCTCTCTTTCCTCTTTCCCTTCCATCTTCTTGCCTCCGGTTTCCTTTCCATCTCAAGAAAAAGATGTTGAATTTCATGTTTAAGTCCACTTCCATGTTCAACAATTCCAGATCCTCAGCTCACAGCTCTAGCATCGCTCCATGTAACCCCATCACCTCAGATACCTCAATTCCAATGATGTGCCCCATGTCACCAATCCTTGGTTCATGTCTCTATTTCCATAATCGTGGTTCCTGCAAGTACGCATGTAATAGTTGCGACAAGGCTTTTCCAACAACTCAGGCTTTGGGAGGCCACCAGAACGCTCACCGCAAAGAGCGAAATGATCTCCGTACGAGGGAGGTTGCGCGCGCTGCTGAGGAAAACCGCAGGTTCAGACCCTACGTTTTCCCACATGACCCTTGGAGATGGGCACCTCTATCTATTTACAACGATTTCATCAGAAAAACCAAGACTCGAATGCGTTCATATGATTTCTACCATTTCATAGGAATGGCGGGGGATTGTAATCCGAAATGGGGTGCAGGGTTAGGGTTTGGATTAGGTTCTAAAAGAAAGAAGCGTGGTTATGATGACAACGACGATGCCGAGGCAGATCGTGACAAGAAGAAGGGTAAGTATGTTGATGTCGTTGATGATCTGAAAGTGACTATGTCTAATGTGACTCTGAGCTTGGCAACAGGAAGTGGTGACATGGAGAAGTCCGGTTCTGGTTTAGATTGGGAGGACGGGGAGTACATGTACGTTGGTGGAGGTGATGGTGAAGCAAGTACTTCCAAGACTGAAGAGCTGGACTTAAATCTGAAACTCTAATAAGTTAATTTAGAGTCTTCTCTTTCTCTCTTTCCTTGCATAATAAATATGCATCCTTGTATGCATGCATGCTTAGCTTTATCTAGGGGTAATAACCTAATTTAGAAAAACAAAATAAAATTTAGGGAGATGATATCTGCACTCCGAAAACAATTTTCTCAAACTTAGATTTGGAGTGCAAATAATAATTTCCTAAATAGTATGTATGTTATGGCCAGGTAGAGGGAGAGAGAGATGAGTACTTGCTTTTTCTTAATTTTTTTTTTTTGGGTCCAGTTCTAGTGTCTGTGTACCCTTTCAGTTTTTCTTGTTGTTGTCGATCGCCAGTGATGCTTACTGATGATGAATTGTAGGAGGCTATGTCTTCCATGAATTCAAAATGTAATTGTGAGACATCATGGAATATATGTTAAGTCTTTGTTTGTATTTGAAAATTTGTAACTGATCTTTCATCTTTTTGATATGTGTGCATGTGCGTGTTGGTTCCTTACTTAACTGGCAGTTCAAAAATAATCAGTTACAAAGTTGATTGTAAATTGAGCTGGATGCAGTCTTACTGGTAATTTGCAACGGTAGCCACTGGAGGCTTCGACTATCATTTTTTTGTTGTTGACTACGCCGAGCAAAAGAGATGTCGTTTGGTCTATTCGATCTACGTGGATGATTATCTCTTTGTTTAGAAAAATGGTTTTTAAGATTAAATCAACCACATTTTCAAGAAGGGTAATTCTGCCATATTTCAATTTGTCATTCAAAATTCTCCCAAGAACCGGTGCTTTGTGTTGACTTGTATTAGGATTCCTGTAATTATGGGATTCCTACTATATTAAGTTTCCTAGTTTAGGATGTAATTATTCTTCCCTTATTCTTTCCCATATTTGTATAGGGTTGTATATATACCTGTTTTGAGATGAAATACAATTATCATTGAAAAGCATTCTTTCTTCTTGGTATCAGAGCCAGATTAGAAAGAAACACTGAACCCTAATTTTATTTTTTTTTCTCTGCCGTATACCTGATCCATTGCAGCGAGCAACCCTAGGGTTGTTGCTGCCCATTCCCTGACCCATTGCAGCGAGCCCCAGATTGGTGGTTACTGCCCTGTTGCTTCGTCCCACGTGTTCTAGATCTCTTCCCTGCTGCTGTTTGTTTTTCTGCCGAGTCTTGTGTCAGTCAACACCGGAGCGGACAGATGGCTGAAGAAAAGGGGGCTGGGTCTCAGATTGTTTCAGTGGCTGCTCCAATTATGGTGCAGTCAGAGAATTCAAGCTTTAATATTGGTATGGTTTTGGATGAAAGGAACTATGATTTATGGGCTCCTCTCATTCAAATTCATATTGCTGGAAGGAAGAAGATGTGATATCTTCGTGGGTCTATCAAGGCACCTAGCGAAGACGATCCTAAATATGATGATTGGTTTTCTGAAGATCAAAAAATTAAAAGTTGGCTTTTATCTTCAATGAAGCCTGAAATTATGAAACGGTACATTCGGTTGTCTACATCGAAGGAGATTTGGGACTCCTTGAAGGCAGCCTACTTTGATGAGAATGACGAGGCTAGAATTTATTCGTTGAATCAGAAGGCATCCCGTCTTCGTCAGCATAGCCGGTCCTTAGCTACCTATTTTGGGGAGCTCACTGAGATATTCCAAGAATTGGATCACTTTAATAAAGTATCCATGGAGTGTGAGAATGACATCAAAGTGTTTCAGAAATCCACTGAGAGACAACGGGTCTATGTGTTTCTTGGTGGTCTCGATGATGTTTTTGATCAGGTGCGTGGAGAAGTGCTGCGGAAGGATCCCCCACTTGGCCTGCAGGCTTCTTATGCATATGTTCTTCGAGAAGCCGATCGAAAGGAAGCAATGAAGACAGAGGTTGACAAGGGGGAGCCCGCTGCCATGGCAGCAAGGGCCGGTGGCTCATCTATTGGGTCGAACCGAGAAGGGGCACAACACCGGCCTGGATCATCTCGGCCTAGCCAGACAAGCCGGGATCGTCCACAAGGTAAGTGCCCACACTGTGGCCTGACGGGACACTCCAAGAGTCGTTGTTTTGAGCTGATTGGATATCCCGAGAATTGGGATAAGACCCGTGATCCTCGGTGCAACAAATCTCGAGCCTCCATTGCCGAAACTAAGAATGATTCGGATCAGATAGCGGACAAGGCCTCTGCCATGATAGCTGCGGCAGGAAGTGATGGTAAGGCACTAAGTACTTCTACTTCTGTTATGAATAATACATGGATAATTGATTCCGGAGCTACTGAACATATGACTTGTGATTCTAGACAGGTTCCATCACTAAACACATCCCCACACACCGAGGTCAATGTTGCTAATGGTAATGCCGTCCCTGTTATTGGGGAGGGCACTGTTTCCCTTTCCGATACCATGAAACTTGATACTGTTCTTGTGGTTCCCTCTCTAAATTATAATTTGTTGTCCGTTGCTCAAATAACCCTTGCCTTACATTGTTTGGTTATTTTTTGGCCCTATTTTTGTGTTTTTAAGGACATCCGGACGCGGAAGACGATTGGTTATGGTATTAGAAGCGGGAAACTTGACTACTTGGAGTTGACCACCAGTAGTTCTAGCTTGCTGACTCAAGCTCTTTCCGTTGATGATCCTCGAGGAGTTACTAATAAAGTGTCAGACATCTGGATGTGGCACCGGCGCCTTGGGCATGCTTCCTTTGGTTATCTGCATAAGTTATTTCCTAGTTTATTTGTCAAGAATGATGTTTCTCAGTTTAAGTGTGATGTTTGTGAACTGGCTAAGAGCCATCGAACCTCTTTTCCCCCCAGTTTAAATAAAAGTACCGTTCCTTTTATGATTGTGCATTCTGATGTATGGGGACCGTCAAAAGTAGCTACTCTTGGTGGTGCTCATTGGTTTGTTACTTTTATTGATGATTGTACCCGAATGACTTGGGTTATTCTGTTAAAGTCGAAGAGTGAAGTTAGTTCGGCCTTTCAACGGTTCCACAAAATGGTTGTTGTACAATATAACAGGCATATCTAGGTTCTTCGCAGTGACAATGGGGGAGAATATGTTAATATGGAACTTCATTCATTCTTAGAGTTGCATGGCATTGTTCATCAGACCACGTGCCCGTATACTCCTCAACAAAATGGAGTTGCAGAGAGGAAAAATCGACACTTGTTAGAAATGGTTCGTGCCTCCCTCATTTCGGCCCATCTGCCCCTCCATTATTGGGGAGAGGCACTTACGTCCGCCGCTTACCTTATTAATCGTCTTCCATCTCGGACTCTCAACTTCCATACGCCATTTCAGGCCCTCACATCTCAGACTAGCAGCTCTCCGACTCCCAATCTTTCCCCACGGGTCATTGGGTGTGTTGCGTTTGTTCACCTCCATCCACCTCACCGGAAGACTAAACTGGAACCTAGAGCTCTTCGTTGTGTTTTTTTGGGGTATGCTACTACCCAGAAAGAGTATCGTTGTTATCATCCTTCGAGTAAAAAAATGTTCATTACTCAGGATGTGAGTTTTCACGAGGATGAGATGTTTTTTCGTTCCTCCACGTCCTCACTTCAGGGGGAGTACCGAGAGAGTTAAGTTCTGACCCGAGAGGGTGATGTTCTGACCTTTGATTATTTTCTCGTGACGAGAAATGAGCTGCACGAAGAGCAGCCCTCGCAGTCTGCGCAGTTGGAGCCCACGACATCTGCAGGGCAGCAGCGCACGCTGCAGTTTTCTCAGATGGAGCCCACGGCAATTGAAGGGCAGCAACCCATGTTTGGTGAGCAGCCCACTGAACAACGGGAATTAATTCAGGAGGTGGACCAACTCACGGGTTCCACAGGTTCTGGGTTTGAGATTGAGCCCACGGGTTCTACAAGTTTTGGTCTTGAAAGTGAGCAGCAGCCCGTGTTTGGCAATGGGACCGAGCAGTGTTTTTCACAAGATTCTTCTTCAGGTGTCATATCAGGTCAAGGCACAAACTCATCTTCTATTAATTCTCATAACCAATCGTCTTCTACACCGGATGCACCTCAACTTCGTCGCCTTCCAGAGCGTGTTAACCGAGGTATCCCCAAACCCACTTATGAGGCAGATCCTAAGTGTAAACACAAGTATTCCTTGAGTGAACTAAATTCAGATTCAAAAGTAAGATACCCATTAAACAACTATGTGTCTACCTGTCACCTGTCAGAATCAAATAAGTCATTTGTATATCAATTATCTACTGTATCTATTCCTAACAGTGTGCAGGAGGCTTTAGCAGATTCTCGCTGGAAAGATGCAATGAACGAGGAATTAAGGTCATTGAAGAAGAATGCTACCTGGGAAATAACTGACTTGCCAGCTGGAAAGAAATCTGTGGGATGTAAATGGGTTTATATAGTGAAATACAAAGCAGATGGAGCGGTAGATCGCTTTAAAGCACGATTGGTGGCAAAGGGGTATACACAGAAATATGGCATCGACTACACTGATACGTTCGCACCAGTGGTAAAGATCAATACAGTTCGTGTTCTACTGTCCGTAGCAGCAAATCTGGGTTGGCCTCTGCAACAGTTCGATGTAAAAAATGCATTCCTCCATGGAGATCTAACTGAGGAGATTTACATGGACCTTCCACCAGGGTGCAATGATTCGGACATACGGAAACGGAAGGTATGTAGGCTCAAGAAATCATTGTATGGGTTAAAGCAATCTCCAAGAGCTTGGTTTGGTAGGTTTACCAAGTCTATGAGGGCATTTGGGTATAGGCAAAGTAATTGGGATCACACGTTATTCCTGAAACGCCAGAACGGAAAGGTTACAGTTCTCATCGTATATGTGGATGATATGGTGGTTACTGGTAACGATCTGGTTGAGCAAGCAGCCTTGAAGAATTATTTGTCCACATAATTTTAGATGAAAGATCTTGGTTCTTTGAAATATTTCTTTGGGATTGAAGTATGTTCTTGACTTGTTGGAAGAAACCGGTATGACGGCGTGCAAGCCGGTGTCTACTCCTTTGGCCGAAGGAATGAAGTTGGGTATCGATCAGAACCAAGTACCGGTTGATAAAGGGAGGTATCAAAGGTTGGTAGGAAGATTAATGTACTTGGCCCACACTAGGCCGGATCTTGCTCATGCCTTAAGTGTTATTAGTCAATATATGCACAATCCAGGACAACAACACATGAGTGCAGTTATGAGAATATTGAGTTACTTGAAAGGGAGCCCTGGTAAAGGAATTTTATTTCGAAAAAATGGGCATTTCAACATTGAGTGCTATACGGATGCTGATTGGGCAGGATCAACGGATGATAGGCGCTCAACGTCCGGGTATTTCACCTTCGTTGGGGGAAATCTAGTAACGTGGCGGAGCAAGAAGCAGAATGTTGTCTCAAGGTCAAGTGCAGAATCCGAATTTAGAGGCATGGCACTCGGTATTTGTGAACTATTGTGGCTTCGGTTTCTGTTACAAGATTTGGGGGTCAAACATGATCAGCCGATGAAGTTGTTTTGTGACAATAAAGCTGCTCGTGATATTGCTCATAATCCCGTGCAACATGATAGGACTAAGCATGTAGAGGTTGACCGGTTCTTTATTAAAGAGAAGCTGGATAGTAAAGTAATTGAAGTTCCTCCCATAGGAACGGACGACCAAGTCGCAGATATTCTCACGAAGGCGGTTTCTAGTGACAAGTTCTCCAGGTTTCTAGACAAGTTGGGCATGTGCAACATCTATGCACCAACTTGAGGGGGAGTGTTGACTTGTATTAGGATTCCTGTAATTATGGGATTCCTACTATATTAAGTTTCCTAGTTTAGGATGTAATTATTCTTCCCTTATTCTTTCCCATATTTGTATAGGGTTGTATATATACCTGTTTTGAGATGAAATACAATTATCATTGAAAAGCATTCTTTCTTCTCTTTGTTCCATGAAATTACATCTAGGGAAATATCTCCCTTAGTATAGAAAGAGATTTAGTCATCAATTAATAATTTGGCCCTTGCTGCTTATTTCTACTTCCCTATACTTTAAGCAGGTTCTCTTACAACATCTTCAATAGGCTCTCTATATGAGCTCCAAATTAAAATTTAGAGAGAGTTGAAAAATTCATTTCCAATCACACAAAACCACTAAAAGCACCTAATCTGGAAAGTGAGAAAGAAGCTCCTAACATTAATAATTACTGGTTTAATATTATTTAAAATAAAAACTCTATTCTATTGGTTCATAATCATTATAAATTAGAGAGTATGGTTGAAGTATAAACCTAGCTTCTAAGATAATTTTTTAATCTTTTTAATTAAAATTTGACTTGAAAATATTGAGCATAATCAGAGATGCTCTCGAAGAAATTTTAGGTTCCACTATAAAACCTATTGCTAATATGCGAGAAGTCCAACTACTTGTAAGCATATGTAAGATCCATTCTTTCTTTGATGTTGAATTCATACTTTCAACACGCACCCTCATGTGTGACGAATTTTCAAATCTAACATGTGGACAACACTAATTGGGTAACGTATATAGTATGTTTGGCCATTGGGCTTCACACCTGAGACAACTTGACTCTGATATTATGAAGGAAGTTGAGATTCTATCATCAATATAGAGAGTAGCCCAACTGCTCTCAACAACTCTTACATCTCCTTTATTTCTCCCTTTCGCTTTTCTTCTCCTTATCAATAAGTTAAGCTTTGCCTTGGAGTTTTTTTTGGTATTAGAATAAACTGTAACTTTCCCGGCCCCCACCCTCACTATATTTTCCGCCGGCATCTCAATAGCCATTTTCGTTTAAGATTCTAATTTATTTTCAATTGTTATTTTGTACGTACATTTCTTTATATAATATAATTTGTTTTTTCTACATTTGTTTTTCTACATTGTTTATTATATTTAATTCATTAAATTAATTAATTCGTTAAAAAAATTTAAATAGAAAAATTAAAATAATTCAATTAATTGAGGCAAAATTATTAGAATATTTTGTGTGACGATAAAATTATTAGATATTTCATTGCTGAAAACTTTGGGCAGAAAGGACTTTGCGTTGCCTAAAGGGTTGTCTAAACAAAATTTGTTCGTCGCTTGATTCTATTGCGCGCATCTTTTTTCGTCGCCAAGTCGTTGCGCAACGTGCATTGAGCAATGAATGTTTTCTTAAAGTCGTACAAATGCTTGCTCCACGGGTTTGCGCGACGAATTTGAGGTGACAAATTAATAGTCACGCAAATGTTCGAGGAGCAACGAAAGGGGTCTTGCGCGACGAAATCTATTTGTGCCCAAGTATTTTCTACTAGTGTTCGACACAAAGATGTCTCAAGCGATAGTGCCAAAACAAGTGATAAGCTGCTTTCAGCCACACGGCTCCAAGCTAGCCTATATGTGGCATGTCCTAGTTTGGAGGCGGACAAGTGGCTCAAAACATAACCGAGGCTTCATATTTTGGAGTTGATGCAAGATACGTCCTCTAGTTTCCTACGGTGCTTACATGATCATTGTTCTCTTGAATATTCTTAATATTGAATGACTTTTTTCGGAATGGAGAGAATACTTAAGAGCCCCTTAATGATAATTTGCACGTACTTTTCACGTTTAATGCATGTTATTTTCACACATTTTCAATAATACATATATAATTCACATTTTCTATACGTATTTTTAACATACTATTGAAGAAATGAAATAAACAAAATGTTTTAAATAATTTAAATTTTAAATTTTAAAAAATGGCCTAAATTTTCAAAATATTTTTAGCAAAGCTATCGAATAATATGTACGTATTTTCATGCACTATATCATTAGTATTTTAACTATGCTCATACATTGACTTTTCGAGATGAGAGAGGTAGGAGATATCCCGAGATGCATTTATGTTTTCCATTTTTTGGTTCTAGTAAAAACAACACAGAATGTGAATGATATCATTTCCATATATAGAGTTTGATAAATATTTAGTTTTCGGTTTTTGGTTTAGTGTTGGCCGTACACAATGAAGAGCGCCAGAATTGTAGTCCGCGTACATGTTTTTAAACTAAAGCTTAATTTTATTGATCTTCCAACAACCAACAGATTAATAAAAGAATGAAGTATATAATTACGAAGTCTATTACGGTGATATCCCAGCTGGGATTTATTCGAACACAAACAAGGAGTAGGCTACAATGCTGCATAGGCATTGAATGCTTACAACTGATCTCACCATTAAAATGAGGGAGGAGAGAGGAGAGGGAAAGGAGGGGTGAGATTGGTGTGAAGGCATTCAATGCTTGAAACCTTTATGTAGGTCCCACAAACAAATATTAAAAGAATGAAGTAAATATGGTGGCCATTTGCCCCCATACCCTAGAACTATCAATAATTTATTACAATTTAATTTCCTTACAATATAATTTAAAAAGATCATGACTTGTACTCGTCGGTTGACCCTGCTTGTGGCTCCTCCTTCTCTTTGAGTAGCTTAGCAAAACCTGAAAATTATAGTTAATTAAGTTACAAGAATTTCCACTAAAATCATCAATTACATAGATAATCGATCTGTTGGTTTAATGGTCTCTATATTACACTTGTAATAGCTGCATTTGTCTACATGATTAGAAGCCTCAAACCTTCCACTATAAATTAACTAGAAACTGGTTGTTTCAATAGACCTTCATAACTTTCACAAGATTGTTAAAATTCTTCTTTGTGGCTATATCACAGAAATATTATTATCCCACGAGGTCATCCTGCGTTTTGTTTCCACGAAGGAAATTAGAAGCGATGTCAGCTTTGCGTGTCTAAACAACATTGCTCTTAGAAAATTAAACTAACATCCTAGGAAAAATTAGTTTCAGAGGTGAGTTGAGTACCTGATTGAGTGTTTCTTCAGAATGAGGCTTGAAGCTCCAGAAGGTGATCAACCATATCGGCGCTTGCTTGACTAAAAGCATCCAATGATCAACGAGGTGGAACCACCGCTGGTTAACCAATCAACCCAGGCCCCATTTCGCTGCAGAACGTGCATGGTATTTCCCAGCTCCTTTGATAAACCCAGTTACAATAATCTCTAGAAATCTCCCTGATTACAGGTTTCACAGGAAGGATGGATTCTCCTTCCTTGTTGGTTTCATCACTTCACAAACAGCAGCAAGTAGAGTCTGCAAAGGACAATATGTTTTAGTTTTTTTCCTGAACCAAAGTTTACTTTTAATTTCAATGCTCTATATACAGTCTGGATTGAATTATATATGTATATATATATATATATATATATATATTCTCTAATTATAACACATACTGGATTATTGTAGCCACACCATATCTATAAGGTTAAATTCTCAAACTCATACGACAGCGTCCCTTGGTTTTTAAAATAATGAGCTGGAAGATAAGTTGGTGCGGCTGGGGATTTACCAATGCATATGTCAGAGAGTAAGGCATCAATAGGACTGGCTTCCTTTTCACCTGTCAACCAAAAATAAGCATCATATTAGATTTCAACTATATGGTAATTTCTTAAATATGAAAATTTTAAAAAATTCTATGCTCAGCGTATAGAATACTCTCAAAGATACTAAAAATCTGGAAAAAGTGACTATGGCAGAGAGAAGGTGAAGTACCTAAAGTTGGAAGACAGTTGGCTGGAGATTTTTGATGTCAAATGTGGGAATGACAACATTAGTCAATGTGTCGTGCGGTTTTCATTGCCCAGTTTTTCCCCTAACCAAGCCATGCAGATACTTGCCATTGTATTTTGGTCCTGCTAGAGGCTGATAGCATCTTTGTCGTATACGGAAAAATTGGCCAACTGTCGTTTAAACCATTAAGTTCCACAAAACTTATTATGAAAATCCAAAATATTAAAAGTATTAATTGGACACCAATTAACTTGTAATTACAAGCATGCATTACGTGTTTCGGGGAAGATTTTAGGGCAGTGATTGGGTAGAAGTCAATAATATCTTTGGCGGAGAAGGTGGGCGGTTATTCTCGTTTGGGGCTGCAGGCATGGCAGTCACGAGACCACTGTGCTTGTTCTCGCAATCACATCAAAATAGTCGGCGATTCTTGCGTCTTCCTGCCATCCAGCTTCTGCAATACCATCAATGACATTAATCTACTATTACTACTTATAACACAGATGTTAAAGTACATATTGACAGACAGTCTTATACACAAGTTCAGATTCCAGGAAAGCAGAATGGTTGCCGGAATGATGCCTCTTATTCCGCCCCCATCGATACTGTGAGAGCTGCGACATCTTCCTAAATCAGTGGGCGCTCTACGCTTACGCTACCGCTTCTTTCCATCAGATCAGTTAGAGAGAGAGATTTTGAGTTATGCATGCTTTGAGAAAGTAAGATGTTGGTATTTATAGACTCAAGCTTTCAAGTGCACGCGTGTTTCTGCTACAGTAACCCATCTTCCAGGAAATATGCAACCTCCCCTTACGCAAATTTCCAACATGTGGATATTAAACGCATGCTGAATTAACAAATGTATGAATTTAATTGACTATTTTAATTATAAGTCTGGACTGATGACTAATTCTAGTCTTTACATATTGAGTATCAAAACGTAACACAACAATCCAGCAAGCTCCTATGTACAGTTAGAGATAATTGACTCCACAAGAATTGTAGAGGAATTTCCACACAAACATCGTGGCTAATAAAAAAGATCAATTAAAACTAAAGTCGATTAGCCAATCAGCTGTACCAAATAAATAAACGGTTCGTAATACTTTTATCATTTCCGACCATGTTTGTTTTATGTAGCTCGATTACTATCATATTTTATTGATTTTTTATAAAGATAATATTTATAATAATTATATATATAATATGAAAAATTATGATCATAAACAAAAGTTATGTGTAACGACAACAAAATGTAAACTCCTCCCTAAATTTTATGGAGCCAATATCAACAATAAGGCTCTGCGTACGTATATTTCAGCATGCAATATTGACTTGTAAATGTTCATGTAGTGCCTCAAGGGCATATATATCCTCATGCATAAATAGGATATATTGGATTTATTCAATGTCATGCCGCCGTATTTTATTAATTCGGTTCAAAAATGAAAAAGCAATTGAATTTATTCCATGTCAAGCAATTGGTCTTTACATATGCCTTATAGTCAATTCAACAATCAGGTTGACACATAGGATAATACGTAACTTTATCCAATCGGACTTCAAATTCTTCTTTTGCTTTACAAATAATTAGACTAACAAGTGCCCTTAAAAAACAAACAAAAACAATCAGATGTTGTTTAAATCAAACTATTGAAATAATCCAAACCCAAGGGATAATCAACCATTCAATTCGGGGTTTGAAAAAAAGGAACAAACGACTTATTCTGTCGCAATTGAAGGATACTTTCATCTTCTAAACCTATTATATGGTCTATATCAGTTGGAAATTGGATATGAAGGTGCTTCTTAGCGTTGTTAAATTCTCTCTTACACTCCAAGATGTGCGACCTGTTCAATAAGTGTTTGCCGTATTTAAAAATTTAAACCATATATCTATAATAGATAATTACCAAGTGAGGGGAGGAAACATATAGTATCTGTGGGAGCCAAGAATTTCACACTTAAAATCCAAAAGATTAAGGTCCAAATTTTCTATTGGTCATACGGTTTTATGCTAATTCCAATTTTATTATACATATTTTATCTAAAAGATTAATATTAAGCAAGCTTTTACCTAGAAGTTTAGTGAATTCTCACACCATTGCAAACAAATATATCACGTCATGCCAAGCATATTCCCTTTAAATCCAATGCCTACCAAGCTCATGGACCCAAGACATATGGTTTCACGGAGCTTGCTTGGGGTTGAGGTGTGGAAGGTTACGGAGGTCCACAAGGCCATAAATCTTCGAAAATGGAGACTTTGGTCTACTTGGGAGCACCAAAGTCCATGCCCCACTTGGAGTAATCTCCATGGCCAGGAAAGCAAATGAGATATTTTCTACATCCTATTTTTAGTCGTGCCTTTGTCATTAGCTCAACTCCACAACAATCTATCACCCAAGACATATATCTTCTCATTTCCTATACCAAGACATATGTTTCTGCGTGAACCTATTCCTACACCAAGCTATTTCACACTGCACTTGCCAAGACATGTTTCTAGTGAACCTATTCATGTTTGCCAACCCATTCCCACCCCTTTTAGCAGTTGGAAATAAGCCATTTCGAGCGTGCTCCACATTATCCATAGGAAACAGAAGATTCTACACTTCACCCTTTTACTCCTTTGAAATAAGCCGTTTTCAGCGTCCCATTTTAACTTCACAGACATATTGTTTCAATACTCCACTTTCTTATCATTGAAATAAACTATTTCCAGCACACTCTTCTACCCACTAATAACAAGTAGTATCACTCACCCTCTATAAATTGGGCTTCATAACTTAGGAAAAGGGCTCATTCTTGTTTTGCCAAGCATTCTAGCAAAGCTCCAAACCGTTTCCTTATTTCCAAAAATCTTCATCCTTCTTCCGGCCACTAGAAATCCATCTTCTGTACCGGGAAGACTCTCTCTGGAAATTCTTTTGCCAATAATTCTAGTTGCGGCATTTCCATATCTTAAGGCACTGCCTCCAAATCCTTTTCTTCTCATCTACTATAAAAACACCAAATCTACAAACCAAGCCTTAAGTTCCTCATTTCCTACACATGAACCCAACCATGGCTAACTCATTTCACCACCAAAATCTCTTAGAAACCCTCCACGGTAAACTTAAGCCTAATTAATACCAAATACCATCTCATTTGCTAGACTTATGGATCTTTTGCTCTCACACTTCAGCTCTCATGCCAAGCTTTTAAAAATAACTTCGTCACCTTGATAGCCACTAGAAGAACTTCATCGGTGTCGGAAGTGCAGCCACAGAAACATATCAATAGCCATCGCCGAAAACACTTTATCGGCTCAGGATGCACTTCAACGGTCACTAGAAGAATTTCAATAGTCATGGGAAGCACTTCCAAGAAGCCATCGGAAGAACTTCGAAGCATGGGGAAACACTTCAAAGCCTTTGGAAGAACTTCGACATCCGCGGGAAGCATTTCAAAAGCCATAGGAAGGAGCCTATGTAGGGAAGCGCTTCAACAACCCTTTGGAAGAACTTCTCTACGGTAGTGGAAGCCTTTGCAAAATAACTTCTACAACCGCGGGAGAGCACTTCAAAGCCGCCTGGGAAATACTTTAACGATCTTTGGAAGCATTCAACGCATGTATCAAATCGAAGCACTTAGGAGGCTGCTAGGAAGGAACAACGAGCATTCCCTAAGACTCGCTTCTCACGTGGGATGCTTTGGACCTGATTCTCGCTAACTCCAAAAAATGGGGCGCAAAGCCGTCAACCTATTTACCACACAAGCCCAATAAAACCTTCGAACAAAAAGACCTAATTGTATCTCTCTGGAGGTAGACCTAAGTATTTGTCACATTTTAAATGAGAGTAATGCGCACTATTAGTTACACTCATATTTTTTTCAACACATAAAGATAATACGTGATGGATAAACGTATTCTTTCCGAAATTAGAAAATGAGTGTAACTAATAGTGCGCATTACTCTATTTAAAATGTGACAAACTGGAGTCTACCTCAATACAATTAGATCTTTTTGTTGAAGGCACGACAGACGTGGTAAATAGGTTGTGTGCGCTGATTATGGCGACTTCGTCCATCCCGGATGGCAGTGTAGAGCTACATTCTTCTTCAGAACGTACTTTGATTTGATGACACGTTAATGCTCGACCTTTGACAAATATTCGGCGACTTTGAATAACTCGCTTGATTGTAAAGTAGGCTCCGGCGTGATGATTAACCCTAATTTATAGAAGACTCTTCCGTGGCACCTCTGCCCGGATGTGAGTTCTCCAGCAATTAATCGAATTCGATGGCTTTTAGTCTCCCATGACTGTGAGACTAATACAGTATTGTTGGCTGCATCACGAATATGTTCGGCGATGACTCACTCATGACGAGACGAAGTGGACTCAGGTTGACGGTGTACAAAAGCATGAAGCTTGAAGTGTGAAAGATCCATAAGTCAAATGAGATGGTAGCAATGATGAGTGGGCTTAAGTGCAGGTAATTTCTAAGAGATTTTGGTGGTGAGCTGGTTAGCCATGGTTTGGAGTTCATGTGTAGGAAAATGAAGGGCAGGCTTTAACTAACTGTTTGATGTTTGCAGTGAATGAAAAGAAAGGATTTGGAAGGAGTATACTAGATATGGAAATCTTTGCGGCTATAGGTATTAGGAAGTCTTCCGTCTTGAATGGATTTCTTGAATATTGAAGAAGTAATTTTGGAAATAAGGAAGCGACTTGTAGAGATAACTGCTGACAGAAATATTTTTCTAAGTTATGAGCTCAGCTATAGAGGGCTGAGAGACTACTATTTTATTATTAATGAGTAGAAAAGTGTCTTTGAAGTAGTTTCCGGCGGATAGAAGAGTATTGAAATAGTGATGTCTCGTAGTGGACATTGTAAACTATTCCGATAGTAAAAGGAAGAAGTAGAATCTTCTTGTTTCCTATGAATAATAAGGAAGACGTTTGAAATACTTATTTCCAACGATAAAAAAAATAGTACTAACATGAGCTCAGTTCCGCGAATATTGGCAGTGGGAAAAGGTGAAATAACTTGAATGAATAGGTCCGCAGCAGAAAACATATGTCTTTGGTATAGGAAATGAGAGACTGCTAGCTGTGGGTGAATGCTTGTTGTGGTGAGCCAATGACGATGCCGACTAAAATAGGATGTAGAAAAATATCTCATTGCTCGGCGCCAGATACTCCAGAGGTGAACATGAACTTGGTCAGCCCAAGTAGGCCAAGGCATTTCGGGCACTCACGGGCTTATTAGCCTCCGCAACCTTCAGCCTCATTCCTGGCAATGAAGCCGTGCTGGGCCATGTGGCACGGCAGGCGCCCAAGGCTAATAACTGGCGTGGCATTTCTTTTGTTTGCATGTGTATTAATTAAACTTGAGTAAAAGCTTAGCAATAAACAATGCTAGACAAATATGTATAATAAAACGGAGATTACGCTGTGACAATGAAAAATTTGGACCTTCTTTGAATTTGTGACAACTACAGGCTAACAGGCTATATATTTCCTCACTGACAGTATCTGGCCAGATATGGTTTGGGTGCAAGCCGTGACGAAGCCTTATTGGGCAGGTGTGAAAATTTGTCCCCGGCACAAGAAGCCTTCATATCCGCCCCAACTGATATGAACCACCTGTTGGGTTTGAAGATGGTATTCTTCAGTACGTTTTCAGCGTTTGTTCCTTGCACAACCCCCAATTAGTGGTTGACCCTTCCTTGGGTTTGGATTGTTTCAGTAGTTTGTTTAAACCAACATGTTTTGTTTGTTTTTAAGGAGCACTGTTAGTCTGAGTGACTGTAAGCAAAGAAGGAGTGAAGTCAGTGAATAAAGAGACATGACCCATCCTATGTCAACACATTGACTACAGGCATATGTAAAGACCAATTATGACATGGAGACAAATTATTGCTTTTTCTGACTCTTGAACCGAATTAATACGGCGGCATAACGACGAAGACAAGTCAATATCCGGTATGCATGAGGGATATATATGCGCCCTTGAGCACTACATGAACGGCCCCGCAATCAATATTAATGCTGAAGTATATTACGTACGCAAAGCTCGCCAGCTGGATATTGACTCCATGGGAATTTGGGAGGAGCTCTACGACTGTTGTCATTACACTGCTTGTTTACCTTTTCATATTATATATATATAATTTATTATGTAATATCTTTATAAAAAATATCAATAAAAATATGATAGTATCATTACATAAAGCAGAATGGTCGAAAATGATAAGTGTGCAGGCCGTTTATTTAAACTGGTAGTTGTTGACTGTCGTATTTATTGATCTTTTATTAACAGTGTTTTGGCTCAATGGAAATTCCTCTACAGTACCTAATACTGATAGTCAGTATCTGCTGTCATGCATGAAACTTGCTGGGCTGTTACATTTTGATATCTCAATATGTAAAGGCAAATTCAGTCAAACCTTCTGAGTAAAATAGTCAGTGAGCCTTTACATTTATTCGGCATGCGTTAATGTGCAGCTCCTGGAAGATGATTGCGCCATCGCGAAGCTGCATTAAGCGGAAGTGCAAATACCGAGATACTGCCAGAAAGCATGCGCCGGCTCCGAAATCTCTCTGCTACAACGATCTGATGGAAAAGCGGCACGAGCGCACCCGCCGGTAACGGGAAGACAGTCACGGTTCTCAGTATCGTGGGGGCGGGAAGCAGAGGCATTCCGGCAGCCGACTTTCCTGGAATCGGCTTCAGTAAAAACTGTCTGTCAATATAGTACTTTAACATCTGTGTTACTCAAGTAGTAATGAGTAGATTGTATGTCATTGATAATGCATTGCAGAAGCTGGATGAGCTGAACTGGGAAATCACCATTTGTGTAGTGCAGGAACAAGCGCAGTGACTCTCGTGAGCTGCCGCCACAGCCAAGCGAGAATAACCACCCACTCTTCTCCGCCAACCCGGCTGACTTCTGCCTGTCACTGCCCTCTTTCCCCAAAACACGTAGCCATGCTTAATTTTGAGTTGAGTATGTCATAATCAATTTTTACAGTTTTCATAATAAGTTTGCTCTGTAACTTAGGCATTTCCGTATACGACAGGAGTAGTAGCTCTAGCAGAACAAAGCTTGGTTAGAAACTGGGCAACAAACTGCGACATTGACAATATTGTCATTCCCACATTTGACATCAAAATCTCCCGGCCAACTGTCTCCAGCTTTAAGTGCTTCACCTGCTCTCTGCCATGGTCCTCCAGATTTGTGTCTTTGGTATTATCTGTGCGAGCATGTTAATTTTGTTTACAGAAATTGCCTATATTGAAATCCTAATATGATTGACAGGTGAGAAGCCACGCCAACAAATTACCTCAGCCGCATAACTATCTTCCAGCTCATTGACACAAACCAGAACACTGTAGAAGACCAGAGCCCCAACCTTATAGATAACGTCAATGGCTGTAATAATCAGTATGTGTGCTCAATTAGAATATATATATAGCTGCAATAATAATATATATATATATAATTCAATCCAGGCTATATATTTAGAGCATTGAAAATAAAAATGTAAACTTTAGTTCAGAAAAAAACCCTGTCCCTTGCGAACTCCCCGCTGTTTGTGTGTGCAAACCAAGCTGGAAGGGAGTCAGGCATCCTTCCGCTGTGGACATGGGGAGCTCTGGTATGAGGAACTGGCCATCCAGCTGAGCCTGGCTACCATGCACATTCTGCAGAATGAAGACTTCATTGTAGTTAACCAGCAGTGGTCCACTTCATTGACGTTTTGTCAGCACCCATCTTTGTATATTGATAACCTTTCTGGGGTTTTCAAGCCCTTCATTCTGAAGAAAGTATCTTCGGAGATCAGTGCTCAACTCATTCTGAAGGTAATTTTTCACAGGATGACAGTTTAGTACGGCAATATTGTTTAGACTGCGCAAGCTGACATCGTTTCTTCGATGGCTAAACGCAGAGATGACACCCTTCGTGGAGACAATGCTCTGTGGATAACCACAAAAAATTTGGCCAATCTTGTGAAAGTTGACGAGGTCTGACGAAACAACCAGTTTCTAAGGGTTGAACTGGGCAGTGGGGCTGAGCTTCATCATGAGACAAATGCAGAAATATACAGAGTAATATATATCATTAAAACCAACAGATCATTTATATGTAAATTGATGATTTTTAGTGGAAATTTGTAACTAATTAAACGCAATTTTCAGGTTTGCTAGCTACTCTCAGAGAGAAGAGGAGTCATAGGGTCAGCCGACGTCATGATTCTTTAAATTATATTGTATGAAATTATGAAATTATGATGAAATTATTGATAGTTCTAAGTGAGCAAATGTCACCATATTCATTCTTTTAATATTTGTTTGTGAGGTAAGCTACGATATTTCGTAACCGATAGTCTCTCGCGCAGTGGCCTCCTCCCCCTCTCCCTCTCTGCTCCTCCTTTGTGGTGAGATGATGCCCGATGGCTGCGGCATGCTCGCTGCTCTGTTTGTGTTCGAATAAATCCCGGTTAGAGATCACCTGTCCGTCTCTGTATTCTACTTCATTCTTTTATTGTACGACAGTTGTTGGAGATCCAGTTTAAAAGTATGCTCTTCATTATGTCTGTCCAACACTAAAAAACAAAAGAAGCGAAAGCCAATATTATCAAGCCGCTTTATAGTAAGTGATCATTCACATTCTTGTGTTTTACTAAGAACAAAAAAATGAAACACAAATATCTGGTGCTATCTCTGCAACTACTCGCTGCTCTGGCATCAATGCTATACACTGAGATGCGGGCTGACTCTGGTGCATGGCTCAAATGCGTATATAGCCAGACCTTTGCTAAAAAAATATTTTGAAAATTTAGGCCATTTACAAAATTTAAAATTTATTATTAAAACATTTGTTTATTTCTGACTTTCTTCAATAGTATGTTAAAAATACGTATAGAAAAATGTGAATTATATATGTATTATTGAAAATGTGTGAAAATAACATGCATTAACGTAATGCGTGCAAATTATCATTAAGAGACTTATATTCTCTCCATTACAGAAAAAAGTCATTCAATATTAAGAATATTCAAGAGAACAATGATCATGTAAGCCTTTAGCCAGGAAATAGGTGATATCTTCATCAGCTTCAAATGGCAGCTATTTTGGAGCAATGGTGCCTCTCCAATGGACACATGCCACATATAGCAGCTGAACTGTGTGTATGGTTACAATGTTATAAAGCAAAAACTCTTGAAAGACAACAAAATAATTTCGTCGCATCAATTTCACCACCGTTACTGGTATTGCGTGAACTATTTGTGCCTCAATTAAATATAAAACTATTAGTGTATTTAATACGACGAAGGAAAGGCATTCATTACTCAATGCACGTTTGGCACCCAGGCTTTTGGCGACGGCGATGCGTCAAATAGAAATCAGCGACGAACAGGACAAGCAACGGGCAGCGAGAGTCTTCGTTGCCAAGTTTTCGGCAATGAAATATTGTGGGCTGTAGATTGCGCAAAAATATTTAACCAATTTATTTCAGTGGTAATTATTTAATTTTCATTGGTATTTTTAGCAGGTAATTAATTTAATGAATTAAATATAATAAACAATGTAGAAAAACGTGTAGAAAAAACAAGTATATTATATAAAAAGGAAATGTAGCAAATAACAATTGAAAATAAATTAGAATCTTAAAGCGAAATATGTGGGAAAATAGTGAGGGTGAGTAGGCACGACAGCTAGCTCCGGATGATAGATTTAGTGAAATGCGGACAGTCGAGCGTGTAAGTGTGGCTCATCTGCGCAGCCTGCGCCTCTGCCGTGTTGACTTCGGTCATGAGTGGCCCAGAGAGGCACCGTAGTAAGCCAGACTCCTATCCTCGGTAGCGTCTCAGGCCAGCTATCGCGAGAGACCATCACCGGTGGAGTCGCCTCCTCGGTAAGGGAGATGTCGAGGAAAAATGCCACTTTCTTCGAGAAGAGCATTGCTCTTCCACCATGAATGGCTGCAATGGAAGTAAGTAGCCAGTATTTATAATGAGTAAAGAAAGGAACAGAAACAACGGTCAGTTAAGAAACTTATATGGAGATGGCCGAGAATATCTCGTCATAAACATGTATAAACTCACTGGACTGCTCATTGCCTATACTTTTAAAAATAATAAGAAGGTTAAAATTTAAAATTCATAAATAATCAAATTATATTAAAAATGTAAGTATTTCCTAACCACTTCTCTAATCTATAGGAAGGAAGCTTCAACAGTGGTAAGTTTCTTTAAATATTATCTTGATCAGCTTGAATCATTGTTAAGCAAAATTTGTTAGTACATATATTAGTAGAATAAAACAAAATAAATTGGTATGCTTACCAAAAATTAGGATCTTGAAAGTGTTTACATAAGAAGAATGCTTTTCAGTGATAATTGTATTTCATCTCCAAAAGCATTATATACAACCTATACAAATATGGAAAGAATAAGGGAAGAATTAATTACATCTAAAGTAGAAATTAATATAGTAGGAATCCCCATAATTACAAGAATCTAATACAATCAGCCTCCCCACCAGTTGTGCATAGGTATTGCACATACAACTTGTGCAGAGCTCTGGAGGAACTGTCACTAGAAAAGCTGCCTTCGTGAAGATATGCGACAGTAAGGCTGGATTCCTGGAGGGCTCGATTGCGCATCCGGCTTCTCTTTGGCCGTCACGCGAGATGTAATTTAATCTTGGCGACTTTGTGATCATGGCTCAACTCATCGGCGATCCCTTTGGACCAACAACGGCAGAAGCCACAATAGTGCAAATGCGAGTGCCATGCCTCCCAAACCAGTGCACGACACGAGACAACAGCTGCTGCCCGCCGCGTTACCTTCCCCCAGCGAGGTGAAAATACCGGACGTTGGCGCACATCATCGCGATCGCCCAATCGTATCCGTATAGCACTCAATGTTGAAATGCCCTTTTCGAGTAAAAATTCCTTGCCGAACCCTCCCTCAGCTATTCTCATGGCACTCATGTTGTTGGATTTGTGCATATGTTGACTAATAACACTTAAGGCATGAAGATCGGCCTAGTGAGCCCAGTAAACTCACCTGACCTTTTGTCAATCGTACTGACGATCGTATCAACTTCGTCTTCGACCAGAAAACGCCCACTGCCTTGCTGGAATATCTGGAACAACCGGCAAGTCAGAGCATACTTCCTTTGTGATGAAATATCCCGGACATATATCTACAACTCAGTCTAGTTATTTCAGGCAAGATCTTTCATCTCAAATTACGTAGGATATATTCTTCAGGCTGCTACTCAACCAAGTAAGATACCGATAATGCCGCCAGCATCTCCACGTATACGACTGAGCTGCTGTTGGTCTGGTTTGAGTATGTGATGAGTACACATGCAGTGCCCTCATCAGACAGTAGGCTGCGGAGGCAGCAGCCCTTACAATGTTCTTGGCCTACATTGCCCGTTTCATAATGTCGGGCTCATTGCAGCAATGAAAGAATCGGTCGTCACCCATGGAGAATGCATCGAGGCCGAGGAGATTCAGCTAGCTACAGAAATAGCAGCATGTATACACCTGTCGACAAAACGTCATATGCACAGCTATTTCTGTCAAGCCGACACATCACGGAATTCTTTCGGTATTAAATCAGTAACGACCTCTTCTTCGAATGACATAATTCCTCGTTCGTACATCTTTCGATGAAAATGCTAAAGCCTTCACTGCTGATAGAGTAGATACGATGATAGTGATATACAAATAACGATTGTTGTAGTATCTTGCACGAATCGGGCGGATTCCTGAGGAGTGCTGTGTTTGCCAGGATGTTTGCCTCTCGTGGGTTTCTGAGGATACCTCGATTGTACGCTACGGAAAGCGGCGAGGGTGAGGACGATTGGTTATGAGGTAATAGAAGGCAGTTTGTGCCTTGGCTGGCCTTGACGCGAAGAGAATCTTGTGGCATGATCCCTGCAGGCTGTACTCAGCCAGGGCAGGCTGTGGGACACTTGAATGTCAAACCCGGCTGTGGGGCCGATGGGTTGGTCCACTCTTTGAATTAGTTCCGGATTCAGTGGGGCTGCTCACCCAGGCAGTGGGCAGCGCCCTTCAGTATTAAGTGGGCTCCATCGAAAAGCTGGCTGGCGTGCGACTGGCACCTGCATATGAATCCCAGCGTAGCGGCAAAGCCTGCTGATGCGACTGTTCTCGTCCCAGAAAATGTCAAAGTGAGAGGCTATCCTGCTAAATTGGCTCACTCGGTGCTCCCCACAGGCGGGCGTGGAGAACAAAACATCTCATCTCGTGAAAAGCATCTGAGTAATGAACATTTTTACTCGAGGATGATAGCTGTGATACCTGCAGTGTAACGCTGCAGAAGGCCTGTGGCTCCAGGATTCCGATTGTGTCTTTCGATGACGCAGCACACCCGATGACAGTGAAAGATGAAGTGGCTCTATTGCAGTGTGAAGAACTGAAATGGCGTATGAAATTGAAGTCGAGATGAAGGCGATTGTAAGACGAGACATAGATGCCTCTCCCAATGGAGGGCGGAGATGGCGGGCGCGAACCGATAACAGTGTCGATTTTTTCCCCTCTAACTCCATTTGACCAATACGATGCCTTTCCCAAGTGAATGAAGTTCCATATTAGCTATTCTCCCCCGTTGTCTGCGAGAAAAGAACTTGAATATACTGTTATGCTGTAACAATTTTGTGAGCAGATGAAAGGCAGGCTCTCGCTCTTACGACAGCAAACAACCCAGTGGCTCATCAACAAAAGTAGCGAGCCAATGAGCACCACCAAGTAACTACTGGCGATCACAATCATAAAGGCAGTACTTTATTTAAGCTGGGGGAAGAGAAAAGTTATAACCGATTCTGGCTCACATAAAAACGAGAGGCATCATTCTTGACAAATGCGCTGGAAATAACTTTTATGCGGATAACCAAGGGGCATGCCTTCAGTGCATCATTTTGACAATCAACGAAGAAGCTTAGTGTCCAGTGGCGCTGTCTGAGCTCTTCATCTGGATGTCTTAAAAAGAAAACAGAGACATAGTAGTTATTTGGTAGCGATAATTATGTTTCCCAAGAACATCATGTCAGTGCCAGGCTGCATTATTTTCGGTGTGTGAGATGTATGTTTGTGATGATTTGTAGAATCACAAGTCATATGTAGCTCGAGAATCAATGTATTATTCATAGTAAATGCAGGCCTTACCATCACTCTGCCGCGACTATCATGGCAGGTACTGTCGTATACGTCACGAGAATCGACAGATTTCGGCTGTGGAAAACTCTCGGGTGTGCCAGATGCGAATAGCTATCGATTCTCGAGATCATCAATCGACTCAACAGCGACTCTTGGAGTGATGCGTCGGTGCGTGTGGGCACTTACCTTGTGGCGATATCGTACTAGCAGCCAGGCAGACCACTTCTGGTTTGACCCAATAGGCCACGGGCCTTTGCTGTGCGACGGGCTCCCTTGTCGGCGCCTGTCTTTCATTGCTTTCACCGATCGGCTTTCTCGGCTGAGGCTATATCCATAAGGCGCGGCCAAGTGAGGATTCCGTCTCACGCGATCAAAGCACATCATCACCGCCAGGGACACATGGGCCTCCGATGGACTACGAAACACTGATGTCATTCTGGATACTTTATTAAAAGTGATTCTTGGAATATCTGATGAGCTTCCCAAAATGAGTAGCTAGGGCACGGCTCAGCTCAGCATACATTCAGCGAGTAGAACAGCGCCGTCATTCTCATCCAAGAAATGAGGCGCGAAAGGGGAATGCAAATCTCCTTCGATGTAGACAACCGAAATGTCATAGCCTTCGGCTTCGTGAAGACTTCCAAACTTCCAATAGTGTCCTTTGACCCAGGATCGTCTTCGAGTGTGACTGCGAAGACTGTATCTTCTCCTTCCCGACAATATGAAAATTTGGTGTAATCATAGTTCCTTTCATCAAAACTACCAATATTAAAGCGAATTCTCGGCTTGCACCATAGTGGGCGACCCAGCTGAGTGGCTTTGAACCCGGCCACTCTTTGCCATCCCCATTGCATTCCCGACTGACTCGGCTGAAGCTAAGCGGCGGCGAGGAAGATCACGTGGGGGGCAGCAACGAGCCGCCAACCGCAATGCTGAGCCATTACAATGGGTGAGGTGGCGACACGCAGGGTTTAACCGGCTATGGTGAGTCACGCGAAGAAAAATTGGGTGTTAACTGTATTACGTACAGAAAGAAGAATTAACTTTTCAATGATATTGTATTTCATCTCAAAAGCAGGCTACAACTATACAAACTATGAAGAAGCAAGGGAAGAACAGCCCATCAAACTAGAGCAATATAGTAGGAATCCCATGATACGAGGAGATCTAATGACATACGCTAACCACTCATTACGGGTCTTGTAGCGCTGGAAGATCTTTCCCCGTCGCGATACAGCAAATGACATGCTTCCACTCGATGTCCGGCTGACCCGAAGAGGTCATCTATATGCGGCGTCCCGTCAAGGTCACCGATGACAAAGTGATTTGCAAATATGAAAAAAATATTATTAAAACTAAATAATGTTAGACTTAATTATAAAAGGTAGTAAGAAAGTAATGAATGCAGCTTCAGCCCAAACTTTGACTAAATGCTTGTCGCATCCTTCGTTGCTTTGGGAATGGGCCTTTACGTCTCATAAGTGTCGCAGTATCGACCTGCGTTCACTGTTCGGCTCACTATCTTTGATTGGAAATCTAAGAAGCGGCCGTGAATCATACATGATGGCGATCTTTGGAAAGGCATATTGCGTGTGATGCGGCGGATTCATTTCTATGGGCACCAGTCTTTTCTTCCACGCCAAAATAATGAACCATCATGGTTAAAAACTTGTACTAAAAAATTCTACGAAAAGTATGAAGAACCTCTGGCATTTCCCGTAACATATGAGCAATATTACAACAGCTGATCCACATCCACATCCCTTTGCAACAGAGAACTGATGTCGTACCAATAGTTGCAACATTACAATCAGTAATTTGAATATGGCAGTAACAGGAAAGCTAAGCTATGTAAAAAGACAGGTGTGAAATTTTTGTGCACAAGCCTGGTGGCTCGGCTGTGAGTGCTGAGGAGCACGGTCACTCGAGGCAGCGTGTCAATGGCCGGCAGCTGAGAGATGGCGTGGGCGAGGCAGCCTGGGACATTGAGCGACCGGCATCACTGACCAACCGTAGTGGGTAGGCAAGACAGAAGCGGCGACGTCTCGAGCATGCACATTTGTAAATTTAAGCAGTACAAGTATTAAATAAATAAATTGTAAATAAACATTTAATGTATTGCAATTTTTAGTTTTAAACATTTAAATTAATGAAATAAGAAATTTTCTTATGTACCTAGAAATTATAATCAGATTGCTCACGAACTATGTCTCCAAATTCTTCCAATTAAATTAATTCTCTTTGCATAGAAATATGACTCTTTATATTAATTATGTACAATGTTTACAATATATATATATAGGGTTTGAGACAGTCCATATGTATAAGAAATTCTAAATTAATTACAATTAATATTACATTCCGTTAATTATGGAGAAAATTTTGAAGTAAATTATTCTTCTTTTAACACTTTATACGCACGAAAAATAAAAAATAAAATTAATAATACACCAACTAAAAGACACAATGCACAATAATGATGGTAGCAACCAGCCAAATCTTCGAATTAGTCGGAGCAGTGCTTGGAGCTGAGCCCGGTGACATCACTTCAGAATTAGAGTCTTCAGATCGTGGATCGGGGAAAAAGAAATAATAAGGTGGATTTGCTGGTAAAAATATAAATAATGTGATACTGTATATGCACACTTTCTAGTGATTTATTTGGTATAGGTAGGGAAATCTTGATGTCAACTTTTTGACCCGCTTGACAATCTCCAAGAGCACCGTAAAGAAAATAATAGTGACTGGGCGTTTTAAGCACTAGTAAAAAACATAGCTTGCGCCACAAAATTTTAGGCCACGGAAGAAATTTTGTCGGACAAGAGGACTTTAGGCGACAAAAATTCTGTTTCGTCACCTAAAATGTCAGAATATTTAGGCGACGAACACATTCGTCGCTTAAAAATGAAATGGGCGCCAAATAGATACATTCGCCGTTCAAAAGATGGAAAAAGTGGCAAGAAAAGGAGAATTTGGCGCCAATTTGTGCGCGACAAATTGTTTCGTCGCCTAAAATATCTTGCGCGACAAATACGTCGTCGCGCAAAACAAAAAACAAGCGTGACTTTAGGCGACGAAAATATTTTTATTTTTTATATTATTTTAGAATTAAAATTAACATAAATTAATTAATTTTTTTATAGGTTTGTTGCATAGAATTGTTGTTGGAGGACCAATTTGAAGATATTTTCTTGATCATTTTATGTTGTTGAGTTAATTAAATTAAATTTTATGTATATGGTAGTTTGATATATGACGCACGGATTTATTTTATATTTTTTTGTATGCAAATAATTTGTATATCTTGCATGACTTTATGTTGTGTTGTACGTACGAAGTTAATAGTAATTAATTAACTTCGTACAAATTTATTTTGTGTTGTACGTACGAAATTATGCTGAGGAATCATATGCAAGCACCGAATATGAACTACAAAGAGAAAATGATGAAAGTGAAGACACCGATGTGTATTCTATTTCTGATTCAGATTAAGTTGGGAAGTCGGGAAACTGTAAACTTGTAATATTGAAAAATAAATGAAAGTTGAGATTGGCAATTATTTTATTAAATATGAAGATATGTTTTGCTAATAATTAATTACTTCATTTACATCTTGAGCAACGAATTATTTCGTCGAGCAAAATTTATAAGTTTTAGGCGACGAAATGTGATTTGTCGCCCAAAATTTAGGTTTTAGGAGACGAAATAAAGTCGTCGCGCAAATGGTTTTAGGTGACAAATCATTTCGTCGCGCAAAGACTCTTTAGATGATGAATCAATTTTTCGTCGCCTAAACCTAAGAAATTTATTCCACTCCGTTCTTCTTTTGATCTGCTAAAGAATGACTTATTCATTTCTGAATGAAGTAATTTTTGTTCACAATGATCTTGAAGAAGAGGTCTACATATTCAACGGTTCAGATTTAAAGAAATAAATATCTATGTGTGTTTACAAATTAGTAGTTGTACGAAAAATTAACTTACAGTGGAAAATTCATAATAAATAATTGAGAAGTGAGAAAAATTTGTAAAAAATATACAAACGCTCGTAATGAGAAGGTCTACAACTTTCGTTAAGGGGTAATCTCCAAAATCAAACACTAGAAACCATGAAGGCTATATTATTTTTTAACTGTCGATTAACGTTTATGTTTACGCTTCGTTATTATATCCGTAATTTATTTTTTCATCCCGGTTCTTTTTTGAAAACATGATCTTTTAATGAATGTAATAAGATGAACGGTTCGGATCGTTTATATTATGTCCCGAAATTTACAATATAGGGAAATTTGTGTAAGACGTTATAAAGTTTATAGAAACCATATAACATCATCACAATTTTCAGTAAACTGTAAATATGGAGACATTCTATCAACAGTTAAAAAATAATATAGCCTTCATGGTTTCTTCAATTTTTCTCAACCAACTTGAGTAGCAGGTATTCTTCTGAATAATTGATTTCTCCAATTAAGTTTAGCAATAATATAGAATCAAATTTATATTATCAAATTATATTACCTACGTACATCTCCACAAGGTATTCTCTCTTTAGGAGATGTGAACCAAATATTTGTTCTTATTTTATTTGAGAAACAATCTAGATTAATTTAAACTACAAAGATGAAGATTTCAATTTGGGTGCAAAACATAGAGGACATTATCCTTTCCCAATATGTTTCCCTTTTTATTTTTTCTCATTATCCCAATATTTGATTAGCTAGGTTACGATTGCCATAATATAATACAATCTAAGCAAACCTCATGCCTTATAACGACATGATTATAGGAATGTACTAGAAAAAAAATCCTTTCACGATATAACTACTCAAGAACTAAACAAGTAAATTCAACCATAACAATTTTAAAACATTTATTTAGTATGGAAAAATTTCTTTTAAACTAAGTTATAAAATAGGTATTAGGTTGGGAGCCTCGGGTGAGGGTTTAAACCCACGACATAGTGAGTTGAGAAAGAAGGTCTTATCCACTAGAGCAATTCACCACTTTCTCTGTATGTAGAAACATCTGATCCCTCAATTAAGCATGTTGTCTCTCTTGACAGAACATCAAGGGTGTTGTCTCGCTTGACTAAAATAACACTATTCACATAAACAGCAGCTGGAATAAATATTGGATTTTGCACACCGCGAATAGAAAGGTACTTGCGTGCTTTTGTGGTTAAGTTATAGGATATGTCCGTTGCTTTTGTGCTTAAGTTATAGGAGACTGTATGTCCATTAGCGCTAACTATAAGAAGCTCGTCGCTCTTCCAAAATTTCAATGGAATCGCAATGTCCTGTAAAGATCCAATGGTTAAGTGTTTTATCCATGAGCCTTTCACCTCCTTTGAGTCATCCATCACCCATATTTCAAAAGAAGAAAATTGAGTAAAACTCCCTCCTTTATTATATATAAAAAGAGCAATGGAGTCATTCCACACTGCAAGGCTCTTAAGGCATCCATTGATCTGAAGGAAGTTATCTGGAAGTGGTATATTACGAAACACCTCCTCGCTCATATCAAATGAAAGGATGACTTCATTATCTTGTGGAACAGCAGCTACATACCAATAAAAATATTTTTAACAACCTTGTACTGTTTTGTTTTGGAATCATAGCCGAATCCCGGCATTGGGAGCCGCGATGATTTCTCTCCATGGTCCTTATCTGAATGCCGGCGAGGCCATGGAGGGAGAAGAAGACAAGACTCGGGAAGAAGCTTGAATTCCTTGATTGCTGGATTGCATAAAACGATAATACCGTTTAGATATTTTAGACAGATGATCCCATCAAATGACCTAACATTTCTACATTAAAGGGAAGTTTCCTCAACAAAAAGTTCTCAACCTCAACAGTTGCAGCATGAAGAACATCGCCATCATTAATAACATCGTCGAAAACATTAAGTAACGACAATACATCCATCATATTTGGCCTCAGGTCAATCCAGTTGCGGATGAAGGTTTCCTCCTCGTCCTTTATGTATGTGTCCTTGGGGATGGTACGCTTGATACTGATGCTAGTGGAGGAGGCCAATTTGTTGTGCTTGGAATTGGAAAGGTGCTTCTCCACGAAGCTAGGGTTCTTGACCAGATCGCACCACGACCTACGGCCGCATTTGAATCGCATCAAAGACTTGGGAGGCAATCTTGACAGGATTTCCACCACCATCTCTTCCGACAATTTGCACAGCTTTGCCATTTTTTTATCAATCCTCCTTCTACGTACTTCTTTTGTATTTGTAGGTTTTTTTTACCTACGCGTTCATCACATCACACACACACAAATCAATCTCACGTTGTTTTTGAAGGGTTAATTTTATTAGGTAGGGATCGAATTGTTTTTCTCTAACAAATTAAATTAAGGCAACTGGAGAGGAACAAGATCAAGGAGAGAGATTGAAAGTAAGAGGAGAGAGATTGAAAGTAAAACTTCAAAATCCACTCAGGTTCCTCGTCGGTCTTTGTGACTGCGATCCTTTCGTTTGGCTCTGACTGTCTGCTTAGTAACTCTTTGTTTCATGTGGGCCTTTTATTTTCCGTTCATTTCCACAAACCCTAAAGCACTCAATGGATGAAGGAATTTCTAATTACGTAATAGGAATTATAAATGACGGAATTTAAAATCCCGACAACTGTAAATTCTCTTGTTTGGGAAAGATGTGTGAAATTTGTAAATGACAAGAATTGTATGTTCTAATGTTTGGCCAGCTTATGAAATTTATTGGAATTTTCTCAAGCAATTCTGATGGATATGTTTGTCGTCAATCCAATTGTATGACATACGAGTTCTTCTTTAAGTAATAACATTGTCTAACAAAAATATTTGAACCAAAAAGTCCACCTGTAATCCTATCATGTGAATTATTTGCATTTCCATGCACTTGATGAGTGCATCTACTATTTTTTATGTACATTTTTGCTCACCCCCTAAAGTGAGGGTGATGCTCACCCTCTCATAGATTGCCGTTAGATTGGTTTAAATTTTAAAATTCGCGTCTTCAATCAATTAAACCAAACTAATCTAATGTCAATCAAATTAAGGGGAGGGGAGGGGGGAGAATTGGGGGGCTATTTGTTTCACTATTTCTTAGCTAGAAACCACAAATTCTAAAACATGATCATCAGCTTGCTCAGATTGAATTAAATTATGCAATATACAACATGCATTTATGATTCTAACTTGTGTTTTGATGTTGAAAAAGGGTGATGTACGCAGTAAACTCCACCGTTTCTTTAGCAATTCAAATGTCCTTTCAATTACATTCCTTACAATTGAATGACGAAGATTATATAACTCTTTGTACTTTTCAAGGGAAAATTTTTAATGTAGGGTGTATTGATAAATTCTTAATTTAATTTTAAATGCATCTTGTCCCTAACAGTAATTGTATAAATAGAATAGAAAAGTCAATTCATATTAAAATTTTAAGTTCGGGAGTAGAGATACAAAAAATGAGTTTTCCCTTATTTTATTTGTGGTGCTCCTAGTCATTGCCTAACCAGACGAAAGATTGACATCATGGTTACTCTACCGATCGGAAGTCCAAGTCCGTCTCCTTATCGATCTTCACCTTCCGGTTTTCATCCTAAAGCGATGTGAGCAGGCTAAACTTTGAGCAGTGCTCCAATTCTTCATCTTTTGAACCTTATGCTGGTTGTTACCACAAAAAAAACTTTGTAATACGTAATTTTAAATACTATGACAATCCAATGACTTGGATTAATACATTTTTTTTACCTTCAATTTTAATGGTTAAAAAGGCAATAATATCTAATACTACGTATTACTAAGGTCATACCCCTGTTACCACTCTTATGTTAGTGTTTTAGGTTTTGCAATTTAAAGATGTCTTGGTGTCTTGGAATTAATCTAGAACTTTCGTACAAGAGATTTGAACTCAAAATCTCCCGAAATGATCGGCGACATTATGCAAGAATTAAGTGTAACCACATCTGGTCATTCATAAAAATTTCTTACTACCAAGATAAAACGAATGTGCACGATCGGCCCTTCTCAATTTTTTTCCAAAATTTGAAGCCACATCAGCAGCTGCAAATAAACCATAAATACCATACCAACAAAACAAAATTCAAATAGCTTTATGCTTTCATCAATATCATGAATGTTAATTTTCTGGGTACAATCATGGAACAAATCACAGTCAAGAACCAAACAACATCCACGCCTACAGATGGCCAATCAAAGCGTGAACACCGTCGTTAGGCCATCAAACTGGTAAGAAACGAAGAGAAGAGTCCTTTAACTCGATAACAAGGCTAATATTCCCACCGGGACCATAGTATTAACCGAGAAAGAAAAGTAATTATCCTGCCATGAAACTCTTTATCAACAATGAAACTCTGATAAAGCACTTCTGTTTATGATGCTGCAGACTGACCTTGTACTTCCGTAATTATATAAAGACAAGTCAACCAAATGAAACGCGTGTTAATGTGTAATTACAACAGTTACAATTTACAAATTTCCATCTCCAAATTCCCATCCGAACTCTCACAATTCTGTGTGCAAGGCACAATTCATCCTCCTAATAGTATCTATATATGCCTCCCTAAGATTTAATATATATACTCCCTTATAAAATCAAGGTTTAATTTGTTTACTTCTAAAGATAAACGCGACTTTTCGCATAACATACCATAGTTTTATGCAAAGTAAAACAAAAGAGCATATATGACAATACATAGATTCAAATTCAAACGACCTTAACCCAAACCGTGCCTTTTAAACAACCCATACTTTATGCACTATGGTACACAAACACATACAAAGACATGCATATGTGTGTTTGTGAGTGTCTGTATCTCTTTGATTTACTTGGTACTTCAAAAATCAATTCAAAAAGTGAAACGACCCGAAGTAGAAAAACAGAACTATTGTAATGGTCATTGGTTACAATGCTGCAGACATTTTGATGTCAGTATATACGAAATGAATTGTTGATAAAGTTCAACAAAACAACTTATTTAGCATATAAGGCAGCACTAAAATGACGACAACGACAACTTAAATGCATTTCTCAAGAGAAAGGATCCAATTCCAGACTAGAACAGAACCCACAGAAGCTGAGCATAAGAGAAAACTAACACCAGAAAGAAACAAACGGAGACTCCATTAAATTGCATTACCGCAATCGAACCATTGCCATTACTTAATTCGATTACTCATAACCATTGCCACATAATTCAGAAAACATAATTCAGTTCAATGTAGCAGCAATTTAAGCATCTTTGAGTGCATAAAATTGTTCACAGCTTAATTACTTAACAAAAAGTTTAATTATGTTGGTAAATAATATGCAATTAACTGAAACGAATGAAAATTGATAACAAAAACGAGGAATATTCGTCCCTTTTTGGAGACCTAATGATGATTACAAAAGCAAATCTTAATTTTCATTAGAGAATTAGAACACTAATTAAACAACAACAATAACAAATCACAACCTAATAATAATTTTAAAAAAAAAAAAAACTAAAATTTAGAACAAACCCAGTAGGCAGTGAGTGGAGTCCTGAGTACCCATCAATTGGTTTTCTGGTCGGGCATAGGGAACAACCCGGAACTGGCGCCTCTCGGCGGCGAAAAGCCCAAGAACTTCTGCAAATTGGTCCGAATACTGATCGAGCACAGAAAGTACAAAAACGCCATCGAACAGTCGGTCGGATCCTCCCCTTGCAGCCCTCTGTGGCTCATCTTCATCACCAACCCAAAGGGCTTAAAGGGTAATTTCGCCACCGCCTTCCCCTCAAACAGCGAGTTGAGCAGCCCAAAGACGACGAAGAGGACGAGGGCGACGACGGCGCCGGACTTGAACTTGAAGAGCGACAAATCGCGGCTGGATTCCTTGAGGCTGGTCTCGACGCGGTCGATCTTCTTGGTCTTGGACTTTTTGGTAATTTTGGCGGCGGAGGAGGAGTCGGTCTTCATGGTCTCGAGCTTCTTGGCGGCTTTGTCGATAGAGGAGCGGAGGGACTTGTAGGAGTTGGTGCGGTAGATGAGGACCCATGAGATCGCCTCGCAGATGACGGCGGTGCAGACGGAGATGCCCACCACCGTCAGGCTGTCCGAGTACTTGAGGCCGGAGAGGAAGGAGGCGGTGGCCATCGGAAAATCGCCGAGAAAACGTGAGAAAATTGGAGTATTGGAGTGTTTGATCTGATTTGCTGATGTTTAGATTTGTTTGTTTTAGATTGTGAGATGTAGTGGATATTTTCTATAGGCCTAATTCTAACATTGGTCTTGGGCTTTCGGCCTTGTGCCTCTATAGGCCTAATTCCTACAACTACCGGTAAATGCTTATACGTAAAAGATTAATTTTATAAGATTTTTCTCAAAAGACGTCATGAATTTGGCCACGATACTTATAAATATTTTGTATTATCACCATATGACGGGTAAATATGTTGTAATGATAACCAAAAGGCATATATGAGTATCAAATAGTATGTTGTAATGATAACCAAAAGGCATATATGAGTATCAAATAGTGATAATACTAAATATTTGTAAATACTGTATCTGATATCACATCGATCTTCAATTGCTTTCAATTCACATTAAAAAATGTTAACCTAGTCCCGAACGTAAAAGGTTAATTTCCAATTAATAGTAGTAGTACGAGGAGGAAATATAACATCTTTCCACAATTGGATTAAGATAAGGGTAATTGGGCTTAATAGCCCTCTCACAAATGCACAAATCTCTACTAGCACTGCTCTAAACATCAAATCTCTACCAGCCATCTTTACCCAAAATACCCCCAATTTAAATATCCTTCTATCAAAGAGAAAAACTGGTGAAGGGGTAGAGAGAAAATGTGAGAGAAGCAAAGAAGAGAGAGAGCTTTTGCTTTTGGGTGAGATCTATTGAATCAAAAATTCTTGAGTGCTCCGGAGTACAGGGTACTCTAAATTTTTTAACCGTTGAATTTTAATTTTTATATTTTAAAATAAAAATTCAACAATTAAAAAACTCAGAGTACCCTGTATACCAGGGTATGCAAGAAAGACTCCTATTGAATATGTGAGAGAGATGCAGAGAGAGATGCCCACAAACACACAGTGAGAAAAAGCAAAAAAAAGAAGAATAAATAAATAAATTTATCTGTCATAACCGCTCATTCTCAACCCTCTCTCAATCTTCACTCTCAGCGACAAGTAAAACATTGGATCGAGCTTCTTGTATCCTCATCATCTTCATCCATGGCGTCAACCTCAAAGCCAAGCACCATCTAGCCCTCCATCTGGACCAACGAGAAATTTCTTTTCCTTCTAACGTCTTTAGATCGACGGGCTCAACCCTTTTCTTGATGGGTAGACTGAGACTAATTGAATTTTGATATGGGAAGATCTTTGTCATTTCAAATGAATTTCTGATTGAAAAAAATATTTGATTTTAAAGGGGTTTAATGTCATGTGCCCCCTTTTATTTTCCAGAATTTATATGATTGATCTCGGTATGACGTCGAGATATCGTTGGTATGTCATCCAAATTCCGTCGAGAGGCCTTCGTGGTTCCGTCGAGATGCCGTTGAGACTGAGTTAGGGGTATTTTAGGAAAAGAGGCTAGTAGAGATTATAAATTTGGAGCAAGACTATTTTTAATTGATGAGTTTGTAAAAGGTTTTGTTAGACTGGTTTTTTGTAACTCAAATTTCGTCTTTGGACACCCATCAATTTTATTTACAAGAAAAAAACTCTTATACCTATATATAAAATTACCAAAGAGAACTTAGTGATTTCTTAAGAAAAACAATTATTTTCTTTGGACATCCATAGGATTTTGAAACAAACAACATGATAAACAAGCGACTGATGAACTTCGCGACTGTTGAATTTCACTTTACCGTACTTATCTAAACTTCACTTTGTCATACTTCTCTAAAACAAGAGTGTTTAAAGAAAATGAAAAATAGGTGTCTAGAGAAAAATAAATTCATAAAAAGTAAAAGAATGGTATTTTTGAAAGTTTAGCAAATTATTTTGGATGTTCAAAGAAATATGTGAGAATAAAGTGGGTGTCTAGAAAAACAAGGATGTCTAGAGACGAAACTTAGGGTGTACACAAATCTACTATTTCCCTTAATATAATAAGGTCCAAGGCCCAAGCCCAATAAAAGAATTAGGCCCCTAGTAAAACTCCGGTCCATTTGCCTCTCACAACGAAACCAATTGATGGGTTCACGACTCAATCATCCCAGTTTTGTCCAATCTTAGAAGAACATGAGTAAACTCAAATCCATTATAATTCACTACCAATTCCAATAAGGCTGATTGCTTAAATTAAAGGATGTCTTCACTTTTTTTTAGTATTTAAATTGAATAAATAAGAGGAGAATTAAGTGATCAAAACACGATCAAAGAAAAATGACAAAAATAAGAGAGGAAGTGCAAAAGGAGAAAATCGTTGTGTGAAAATCATTATCCTAGTTGTATAGTAGAAAGACTCACCAGTCACCACTGTATCTAATTGCTTGAAGACAAAATCTCAATTGAAGGGCGTTGGTAGTATCAGATAGCATTTAGTATGTCTTTTTCTAGGGGAGTAATTTTTGCAATTAAGAGAACGTCATATATCCAAACAGATCCGCATGGCTTAAGTTTGAAGCTAACTCTTTCAGGGCCATTGGTGTTGCAAGTCTTGTAGTTCAACTAGAGAACCAGACATATTTGGTTACAACTGAAAAGCGTGACTAACCCATCTAACAACCCTACACTTGGAGTGGCTATCCCTTCCAAACGTTATTGTGAATTAGTGACTCATGAGTCATGACATCGATAAGATGTGAGTGTAGGGCGTTGTCCCGCATTAGAAAGTTAAGAAATCTTTCAAGAGCTTATAAGAAGTTGAGTCATTTCCCTATTGTCAATTGATTTTAAGATGAAATCTCAACTTCTGATATCGAAGCAGATTGACTTGAGTGTGAAGCCCAACCTCAACCTTAACTTCCTTCATATATAAGAACATCTTATTTCCACTCCAAAGTTTATTTTTTGCACTCGTTATCTGGAAATCCATAAAAGGAGTGTGAGAAGCTTAACTAAACAACAAATACCCATACGAAATTAAGTGAAATGTCACCCACTCTAGCTGTTAATCCATGCAAATTTCACAAGAAGTTTAACATGTCAATCAAGATTTAATAATCATCCACATATATATGGTTCACGGGATTTCATTACCCTTCAGCCAAAGTGATCGTTGAAGACGCAGGCGTTATACTGTTCATATTAATGAAATCTGTTGGACTCAAAAGGAACAAGACAGACTTTTTTTGTTATATTCTCTTAAGTCTATACATTAACCGAGGTGATTTAGAATCCTATTTATTTGTGTTAAGACAAAGTACTTTACTCTGTTTCTAGTAATTATCTAAAACTCAGATAGCACTGCGTGAAGAAAAAAAAGAAGAAGAAGATTATCCCTATATTTTCATTAAAAAAAAGCGGGTTTTCATAATACTTTTATCTAAAATCTAAAATGAGATGAATTATTATTTTTTTAGAAAACTTCATTTGAACCCTTATTGTTTTTTAGCTCCACATTAGGGCATGCAGTCCATATATATGAGGGGGCATGGTGCGGTCTAGCTTAGCTAGCTAGCAGAGTTCCTGTACCAAACAACCTGTCTTTGCGAGCTTTGAGTCTGACCAAGTGAAACCGAAGGTGTGCAGTTTCAAGAGTGATCAGACTACACTGACTTAACTCTAGTTAGTCCTTTTCTCTCTGGCGAGAACTCAGGTTAGTGAGTCAGTTTTGCCATCTAGTCCAAGTGTCATGACTCCTACTCACCCAATGCATGCAGCTTGTACAAGTCTTCATTTCTCTTCCCACGTTGCTTCAAACCCTAGCCCAAACCTCATCCTCAACTTTAAGTTAGATTCCTTTCCAATTTACATTACCCTGTTGGTAAAACAATAAAATTATCTGGACACACATAACGGAGACACTTACTGACATACTCTCTAATATATATAAGGGTTATACTATTGAATTCTTCTTGTATTAGAGAGTATATCAATAAATGTGTCAATTTTGTGTGTGCAAACAATAAAATTAAACCCCAAAACACTCACTTTTAACCCACTTGACCCCACCCATGCAACCACTAAATTAACCCGCCTTTTCCCCTATATATACCCTCCTCCTCCACATGGTGCTACACACAAGCACCATTGCTCATCACCTCTCTTTCCTCTTTCCCTTCCATCTTCTTGCCTCCGGTTTCTTTTCCATCTCAAGAAAAAGATGTTGAATTTCATGTTTAAGTCCACTTCCATGTTCAACAATTCCAGATCCTCAGCTCACAGCTCTAGCATCGCTCCATGTAACCCCATCACCTCAGATACCTCAATTCCAATGATGTGCCCCATGTCACCAATCCTTGGTTCATGTCTCTATTTCCATAATCGTGGTTCCTGCAAGTACGCATGTAATAGTTGCGACAAGGCTTTTCCAACAACTCAGGCTTTGGGAGGCCACCAGAACGCTCACCGCAAAGAGCGAAATGATCTCCGTACTAGGGAGGTTGCGCGCGCTGCTGAGGAAAACCGCAGGTTCAGACCCTACGTTTTCCCACATGACCCTTGGAGATGGGCACCTCTATCTATTTACAACGATTTCATCAGAAAAACCAAGACTCGAATGCGTTCATATGATTTCTACCATTTCATAGGAATGGCGGGGGATTGTAATCCGAAATGGGGTGCAGGGTTAGGGTTTGGATCAGGTTCTAAAAGAAAGAAGCGTGGTTATGATGACAACGACGATGCCGAGGCGGATCGTGACAAGAAGAAGGGTAAGTATGTTGATGTCGTCGATGATTTGAAAGTGACTATGTCTAATGTGACTCTGAGCTTGGCAACAGGAAGTGGTGACCTGGAGAAGTCCGGTTCTGGTTTAGATTGGGAGGACGGGGAGTACATGTACGTTGGTGGAGGTGATGGTAAAGCAAGTACTTCCAAGACTGAAGAGCTGGACTTAAATCTGAAACTCTAATAAGTTAATTTAGAGTCTTCTCTTTCTCTCTTTCCTCACATAATAAATATGCATCCTTGTATGCATGCATGCTTAGCTTTATCTAGGGGTAATAACCTAATTTAGAAAAACAAAATACAATTTAGGGAGATGATATCTGCACTCCGAAACAATTTCCTCAAGCTCAGATTTGGAGTGCAAATAATAATTCCCTAAATAGTATGTATGTTATGGCCAGGTAGCGGGAGAGAGAGATCGGTACTTGCTTTTTCTTAAATTTTTTTTGTTTTGGGTCCAGTTCTAGTGTCTGTGTACCCCTTCAGTTTTTCTTGTTGTTGTCGCCAGTGATGCTTACTGATGATGAATTGTAGGAGGCTATGTCTTCCATGAATTCAAAATGTAATTGTGAGACATCATGGAATATATGTTAAGTCTTTGTTTGTATTTGAAAATTTGTAACTGATCTTTCATCTTTTTGATATGTGTGCATGTGCGTGTTGGTTCCTTACTTAACTGGCAGTTCAAAAATAATCAGTTACAAAGTTGATTGTAAATTGAGCTGGATGCAGTCTTACTGGTAATTTGCAACGGTAGCTACTGGAGGCTTCGACTATCATTTTTTTGTTGTTGACTACGCCGAGCAAAAGAGATGTCGTTTGGTCTATTCGATCTACGTGGATGATTATCTCTTTGTTTAGAAAAATGGTTTTTAAGATTAAATCAACCACATTTTCAAGAAGGGTAATTCTGCCATATTTCAATTTGTCATTCAAAATTCTCCCAAGAACCGGTACTTTGTTCCATGAAATTACATCTAGGGAAATATCTCCCTTAGTATAGACAGAGATTTAGTCATCAATTAATAATTTGGCCCTTGCTGCTTATTTCTACTTCCCTATACTTTAAGCAGGTTCTCTTACAACATCTTCAATAGGCTCTCTATATGAGCTCCAAATTAAAATTTAGAGAGAGTTGAAAAATTCATCTCCAATCACACAAAACCACTAAAAGCACCTAATCTGGGAAGTGAGAAAGAAGCTCCTAGCATTAATAATTACTGATTTAATATTACTTAAAATAAAAACTCTATTCTATTGGTTCATAATCATTATAAATTAGAGAGTATGGTTGAAGTATAAACCTAGCTTCTAAGATAATTTTTTAATCTTTTTAATTAAAATTTGACTTGAAAATATTGAGCATAATCAGAGATGCTCTCGAAGAAATTTTAGGTTCCACTATAAAACCTATTGCCAATATGCGAGAAGTCCAACTACTTGTAAGCATATGTAAGATCCATTCTTTCTTTGATGTTGAATTCATACTTTCAACACGCACCCTCATGTGTGACGAATTTTCAAACCTAACATGTGGACAACACTAATTGGGTAACGTATAGTATGTTTGGCCATTGGGCTTTACACCTGAGACAACTTGACTCTGATATTATGAAGGAAGTTGAGGTTCCACCATCAATATGGAAAGTAGTCCAACTACTCTCAACAACTCTTACATCTCCTTTATTTCTCCCTTTCGCTTTTCTTCTCCTTATCAATAAGTTAAGCTTTGCCTTGGAGTTTTTTTTGGTATTAGAATAAACTGTAACTGTGGGTTTATGTTGTTGTTCATGACCAATAGTTTTCTCACGAAACATTATACAATATTGCAATGATAGAGCGGCCCATTTTCGTTACTAAATACTATAGTGTGGTAATTTAGCAACAATATTGTTTGCAAGTTTCAAAGTAAAGTTGTTCTGCTTTAATTTCACGATGCCATCATTTGAGTTTCATCTAGCTTTGCCTTGGAGTTTTTTGGTATTAGAATATTTGTAACTGATAGGTTTATGTTGTTCATGACCAATAGTTTTCTCCATGAGAAACATTATACAATATGTGCAATGATAGAAGCGCCATTTTAGACTACTAAATACTATAATTGGTAATTTAGCAACAATATTGTTTTTGGTTTCAAAGGTAAAGCTGTTCTAGCACAATTTCACGACTGATGCCATCATTTGAGTTTCATCTAGGTTCAAACTTAATATCCAATATGGTAATATTTTCTAGATTCAACCTAGAAATCCAATTAATCAAAAAGTTTAATTCCAAGTTTAGTTATGTATGGCTAGAAAAAAAACACTAACACTATTTATACGCACAAAATTACACTCTTCATGACACACTTTCTAATACATGGTGGGTTACTCCTTTGGTAATGCTTGGATCCTACCTATATTGAAAGTGTAATTTTTATGTGTTGAAACATTACCCTATTAAAAATGAATAAAATGAAGCACAATAAATTTTCATCCCGAATTAGTTCTCCTTTAGTAAGGTTCTGGATTGAATCAAGTGTCTTAATTAAAACATAGTTTCAAATATTGTTAGTGATAAAATCAAGTGTGATCAAATGTCGTACCATAAATTTCATATTGCAGTATATTTCTGTTAGTTGTTGCAAGACAGATTTGTGTGCAACATATATACGTTATTGTCAGATGAACTGTGACGACCGAAAAAAATAATTAATTCTCCAAAAAGAGTCTCAAAATTGCAAGCTATCATTAGAATTAATTTGAATGCTTTACCGCGACGAGTGCATGGCGAGCAAAATAAATTGTCTTAGCTATGCGACAACATACTAACACAACAAATTAGCACACCGACAAATAACATCTTTTGTTTTCAGAAGTGTGAGATGCCAGTATATTACCGTTGGAAGCTAGGAGTTGACAAAATAAAGTTTATACTCCAAAAGAATTCAAGTGTGCTTAAATTAGTGTCAAATTAAACACGACAAATAGTTATTCTCCAAGTTTGATCTAATGTGACAATTGAAAAAATAATTAATACTCAAAAAGTTAAGCCGTGTAAGATTCTATTTTCTACAATGTTTCAAATTTGGCATACATGTGCGTTATATTCATATCCGAATATTATTAGGTCAAATTAAACCTCACTATGTTGGTGCATATATTTCGAGAGAAATTGTTATTGACACTTTTAAAGTTATTATGCATTTCTTATTTTAAAAATATAAGGGAATAAAATATATATGGAAGAATGAAAAAAGATATTTTAGAGTGTCAATAACAGCTCTCTTTTTTAAAAGAAAATAATATTACACCTAATGTTCTTACACACATTCTACTAAAGCTTACTAGGTTATATGCTTTTCCCTTTTATGCTATTGTAAATAGTGTCCTCTATGATTCTTTTGCAATTGACTAACTTGTTGGTTTTAATTTCCACACAAAAATTAAATCAGTTTATAATAAAGTTTTGTCAAATTCCGTGATATGTATAGCCCAAATTGGTAGTACGTTGCACTATATGGTGCATTTATACAGAACTATATGGTGCATTAAGGAAGGTATACAGACAGACAAGTGTTGTATTATATTACCCCTAGCCCAAACCTCATCCTCAACTTTCAATTTTGATTCCTTTTTAAATTTATATTAACCCAAAACCCCTCACTTTTAACCCACTAGACCCCACCCATCCCTTTTTTCCCTATATATATGGTGGCTACTAATTAACAAGCTCCATTGCTCATCACCTGTCTTTCCTCTCTTCCTTCCTTCTTCTTGCCTTGCGCAGTTTCTTTCCCATCACAAGAAAAAGGTGTTTAACAGTTCCATGTTTAAGTCCACTTCCATGTTCAACAATTCCTGATCCTCAGCTCACAGCTCTAGCTTTGCTGAAGAAAACGACAGCTCCGGATCCTTGGTTTTGTCACCTGAACCCTTGAGATGGGCACCGACAGCTCGCAACGACAATTTCATCACCACCGACGACAAAACCACGACTCCAGTGAGTGCATATGAGTTCTTCCATTTCATGGGAACGGCGGGGGATTGTAATCCGAAATTGACTGGGGTAGGGTCTAAAAAAAAGAACCGTGCTCATGATGATGATGATGATGCCGAGGCAGATCGTCACAAGAGGAAGAAGGGTATGTATGGTGATGTTGAATTTGATTTGAAGGTGGGGATGCCTAGTGTGACCCTGAGCTTGGCAACAGGAAGTGGTGACATGGGGAAGTTGGGTTCTGGAGGTATCGGTGAAGAAAGAACTTCCAAGACTGAAAAGCTGGACTTAAATCTCAAACCCTAATATGTTATTATTAGAGTCTTCGCTTTCTCTCTTTCCTCACATAATAAATATATTTGCATCCTTGCATGCTTAGCTTTATCTAGATCGAGGTAATAATTAATCCAGAAACAATTTTCTCAAGCTCTAATCTATACATATTTTTTGAGTGCAAATAATACTTGTCTAAAAAAAAAATGTATTATCGCTTCGTTTTTCTTGTTGTTGTCGCCAGTGATGCTTACTGATGATGAGTTTTAGGAGGTTATCTCCTTCATGATTTCAAAATGTAATTGTGAGACATCATGGAATATATGTTAAGTCTTTGTTTACATTTGAAATTTTTTGTAACCGATCTTTCTTCATATTAATTTGTGTGCATGCATGTGTGTGTTGGTTCTTTACTTAAGTGGCAGTTAAAAAGTTGACTGTAAATTAAGCTGGATGCAATCTAACTGGTAATTTGTAATGGTAGCTAGTGGAGGTTTCCACTGTCATTGTTTTCTTGTTGACTTCGACGAGCAAGAGATGCATGGCACCACCTCTAGCTCTCATTTATTTTGTAAAACTTTGTCGTTTGGTGTAATAGATCTAAGTGGATGATTATCTCTTGATTTGTTCAGAAAAATGGTTTTCAAGATTAATTGACCATATTTTCAAGAAGGGTAATTCTTGCCTAATTTAATTTATCATTCAAATTTCTCCCAGGAACCGGTACTTTGTTTCATGTAATTAATTACATAATTTGGCCCTTGCTTCTTATTTTTGCTTCTCTAGTATTAGAATGTGAGTATTTATCTTAAAATCAATTTGTAATACGAGAGAGAGACCATTGATTATTTAAATTGTTAGGCAAAATTTTTATTCTCTTATGTGGGATTTATAGTCTCAACATGTCTCTTCATGTGTGTGAGATCATTTAAGCCTAACACGTGGACAACTTATATTGGATGACGTGGAGGCACATTAGTCATTATCACGTAGACAATATGCTCCCATAGCAAATTAGAAAGTGAGCATCCATCCAAAAATCAATTGACAATAGGAGGGAGATCTCATGATTAATTACACTATATTAGGGAAGGCTTTCCTTCAATTTGATGTGAGATTCATACTTTCAACACCTAGTTGAAGCCTTCGCTTACACCTTTTCTTCTTAAAGGAAGTTGATGTTAGCCCAGCTCCTTATAAAGACACGCAAAGTCCATTATTTTTTTGATGTCGGATTTATAGTCTCAACACGCCCCTTCACAGGTGACGAATTTTTCAAGCCTAACACGTGCACAACTCACATGGACAACACAAATTCGTAGACATGGAGCATGTGTAGTCATTCAACTTCATACTTGGATAACTTGCTCTGATACCACGAAAAAAGTTGAGGTTTCACCATAAAAATAATTGACAATATGGGGAGTAGCCGAACTTCTTGTAAGCACATGCATGTTTTCTTGTTTCCTTGATGTCTGATTCATGTAGTATTCTCAACACTTCTCTTTCTCAATAAAGACATAAGAGGAGCAAACAGTGGTGTCCAATAAGAGGTTACAGGGAAGAGGAAAATTAGAGAGGAGATGGTGCTGTCACTGTCTTCTAACCCCTATGTTGGTCGTGGAGCCGGTAAGCGGCGACTTTCCAACAAGAAACTACTGAAAAGGCAGAGGAGACCAGCCTTGAGAGGTCTCCCAATTCCCAATGTTAATTTTCAATTGGAATGTTCGGGGGCTTCGTAACCAACGGACATCCGAGACCTGAAGAATTTTCTTTAGGATAAGAGGCCGGATTTAGTCTTCTATCGGATACTCGTATGACTGCAAATCAGATGGAACGGCTCAAGAGCAGGTTGAGTATGCAAGGAGTGTTGTGTGTTCCGCGATTCGGGATAGTTGGAGGACTGTGTGTATTATGGAAAGCGGGTGTATGTGTGGCTTTTCTATCTTCATCAGTAAGTCATATTGATGTAAACGTCACTCTAGAAGACGGTTACAAATATCATTTTACGGGGTTCTATGGAAATCCTAAACAGGCACAACGTTATCAGTCATGGGATTTATTGCGCCAATTGAGCAGAGAGTGTAATGAGCCATGGTTGTGCTGTAGGGATTTCAACGATGTTACATTCCGTCCTTAATTTTATTGTATTTTATTCCTCGAAGTTGTAATTTTACAAAAATGCTCTTGTTGGGCTAAGTGGAATCCTACATAGACATTTGAGCTCTCTTCATTTTTTTTTTGGGGTTCTTTTCTTGTGTCTTTTGACTAGTACTCTTCGTTACGAACATGTGAGTGCAAACGAGACGTCATTTAGACTTATAACGAACAAGGTATGTACAAGGACAAAATGGCAATTTGTCATTTTCTGTGGGCTGAGTTCTTTCTGTGTGCTTGCATGAAAACTTGAGTATGTTCGGCACACCCTGAAAATTTTGTTTCAAGCTGTACAATTGGACCCCACCTCAACTCAAACGGGTGTTTCTCATAAGGGATTCCACCCCAAGCGTCGTAATTCGGCCCTTGCTGCTTATTAAAGTTGAAAAATTCATCTCCAATCACACAAAACCACTAAGAGCACCTAATTCGTGCACTCCCAAACTGTCCAAAAATGGGACAATTCAAGAATCAATTGGATCGCAGTCACGCTATCACATCCATGCGCGAAATCCAATTAATTCTCAAACGGGAAACTAAGTTTTTGTTAAAAAAATGCATACGAAGTATTAACTTCGTACGTACAACACAAAATAAATTCGGACAAAGTTAATTACTATTAACTTCGTACTTACAACACAAAATAAATTCGTACAAATTAGTTAATTACTATTAACTTCGTACGTACAACGCAACATAAAGTCATTCAACATATACAAATTATTTGCATACAAAACCATATAAAATAAATTTGTACGTCAACAACAGAAAATGATCAAGAAAATACCTTCAAATTGGTGCTCCAACAAAAATCCTATGGAACAAACCTATACAAAATTAATTAATTTATGTTATTAGAATTCAAAAATAATAAATAATAAAATAATATTAAAAATTAAAAATTACCGTTAACGATTCCCGGTGGTGGTGGAGGAGGAGGAGCATGGAATGGTGGTGGAGGAGGAAATAGAACCTAGCTTGGGGGAGAGAGAGAGAGAGTGAGAGAGTGAGATGGTGAGGGAGATGAGTGAGATAGGAAGAGAGATTTGGAGGGAGAAATCTGAGAGGGAGAGCTTGAGAGGCAAATTTGTAGAATTTTTCCGCAAAAACTGCCTTTCGGGTTGAAGGGAGGGGATTAAATCTACTAGGTTTTGGGCGACAAAAATATTCGTCGCCTAAAGTCACCACTTTAAGCGACGAACCATTCGTCGTGCAAGAAATTTTAGGTGACAAATTCTTTTGTCGCGCAACAGTTTGGCGCCACATTCTCTATTTGCCGCCACTTTTTCCATCTTTTGGGCGACGGATGTATTTCTTCGTCGCCCATTGAAATTTTAAGCGACGAATTACTTGGTCGCCTAAAGTTTTGTTGCCTAAAGTTGTGTTTAGGCGACGAAATAGGGATTTCGTCGCCCAAAGTGATCTTGCCCGACGAAAAATTATTTGTCGCCTAAAGTTTTGTCACCCAAACTATTTTTTCTACTAGTGTGGACATTCAATGTACAAATCAAAGGTTGTTGTGTTGGAAATTGCAATTGGAGCTGGAACTTTTTGTGCATAACTGTCATATTCGTTGGGCTATCAGAAAATCATCAGGATGAACTGGGTGTTGGTTCACATATGTGTGAAACCTTTGGATGTCTAGTTTCCGCAATATTTTATAGATCATGATTCTGCTGCTTTTAGAAGAAATTATACCTATTTTGGTGTGAGAAGGTCAGTTCAGGAATTTTGCACGATGTTGAATAAGTGGCATACAAGTTAATGTCTTTGGTAGGTCAAGTCATGGACGGTTTTTGGGCAGTTAGGAGGCATCACACTCTTGTCTAATTCAATTAAAAGACACTTATAATTGCTCAAGACAATTGGAGTTCAATTTGAGTAAGGAAACCACAGTCTAACAGCATTGGGACTTCTATTTGGGTTCGAATTCAATAAAGCAGCAGGGGCTGACCTAAACTCTATTTTTGTTTGCTTATATAAAGGAGCCAGAGAAGTTTTACGGCAGGGGGGGGACATTTTTTTCAGAAGAGACGCAGCAACTGTGCAGAATACTTAAAGCCGGATTTTCATTGACAATTAACCTAAAGAGGAAGCCAGATGCCAAGGTTCTCTAAGGCTTTTTCAATATCTTTTTCAAACTTTATATTTTTGATTTTCATAATTATGATGTTTTGTAATTTGATGGCTATGAGTAACTAAATTCTTTACTAGGGATTCGATGTAGCCTTCATGATAATTCTCTGTCTTAGTTAACTTTATTCTTCTATCAATTTAAAGGTCTCTAGTTTCATTCATTGTGCTTAAATCGTTCTTTATTTTCATGTTATTGATTAGCTACCTTTAATATGAATGTTTAGATGTATGAGACAAGGTTATAGTAGACGGCATATGTTTAGCCTTGAGATAGCTCTCTTGAATGAATGAATTGTTGTTGATGCAAACTCCATGCTAAGACACTTTTTGGTTCTTTTTGTTCTTCTTGTACTTAATGGATTTTTTATTTATTGAATTAGACTAGACGCCATGGTTAAGTTGATGGTTAAAAGTACTTGGTTACACCCGAACGCCTAACGGACAATCATAATAAAGATAAGAATGAACCTTAGAACCTGAATTTAATTTTGCCGACAAAATAGTTAATTCTCTAAACATTTTGTAATAGTATATTAGTGTCGAACATAAAGGCACAACTGACAAAATAATTAATGCTCCAGAAGTTATATTCATATCCGAATATGTTTTTTTATATTTTGATTACAAGTTATATTACTACACTAAACTAGACTCAAGGGAGGAGATAGGGTTTTAACTCGGGACGCAGTGAGTGAAGAGGAAGACCTATCCACTAGTTGCCATATTCAAAGATTGTCAACTGCCACATCATTTGGTTTACAAATTTAGTTTAAAAATTTGGTCTCCCTAGTATTACCCTTCTCAAATTAATTAAGGAAAGTACATACATACTAGTGTTGTATTTATCTTCTAATTTATATACGTTGCATTACTACTCTGATCGCTTGCCTCGGCTAGGATCTTGTTCAAAGCCTCCAGCTCGATTCTCATCTAGATTCTCCACCTCCCCCGTGCACACATAGTCGATACTTGCACGCTATGTTGACGCATCACAATCAAGAACCACCGACAGTGTACTCTGTTTGAATCTACAAAGGCCAAACCGACGCCTAACATCATACTATGCAAAATCCGTGGCAATTGAACATCACCCTATTTCACCGTAAACAAAAACATCACCCTATATATGTTAATACAAAATCATCTCTACTACTCTTTCACACATTTTTAAAGTACCCAATCTCAAATGTCTTATATCTTTCTCGCTCCATTTAAGGTTTTAATGTGGTATATACTTTAGAATGAATGACTGTTTAGGAGTCGTTTAGGTTTTAATAATAAGGTCTCGACGAGCGACTAAATGATAAACTACCAAGCCGTTCAATGCTCCCGTAAGGCTTGAAATACCGCATGTAGGATGTTAAGCATTCTCAAGAATATATTCCGCTTGTAGCAACCGTACATTTTAAGTATTCTCAAACAAATAGTAAATCTTATGTGTGAGTGTGTATATTTCAGAGCCAGATGCTGGATGGACATAATATATGCATACGTAATTATAAAGGTCCATTTTGAATAGTAATCCTCTCCAAGGAGAATTAAAAGGGAGCATTGTTGGTGCCACTCGCAAAATGGTCCGGCTATCCGAACCGTATAAGTTTTAGACTCCCATCTAAGAGTCATCCCCGAAAAAGAATCGAAAAGTTGGAAATTGTTTGCCCATTTGAATTATCATCGTCTATATTTCGCTCAACGAAAAGACTATGTTTGTCTACATATTTGTTCATAATTAGATAACCGATTTCAGATTTGTTGGATTTTTGCAAGGATGATCCACAAATAGAGACTAAAAAGTGAAGAGCTTGGATCATTGATCGCACTGGTGATCGGGCCCACATGTGATCCCCATCATCGAAAAGAGATCCCTATTGATAAGGTGACTCAGATTTACAAACGCAGACAGCTCAGATTATTCTCGCTTGTTCATACATATACCCTAAAGGAAATCTTAAGGAATTGGGGAAAAGTTGTCATTGTATGAGACAAGAACATTCGTAGAAACTATTTTATGTGCATGGCCTCACGTCCAACAAATCCAAGTGAAGTGTTTATGGCAAAAGCCATTTTCACCGTGGTTCCTCAACATATTGGTTTTGAACTCTCGCAGACATTACATTAATCTCCCATCGAGCACTGTATCTTTGGCCATGTTAAAGCAAACGGTGTGTAGTCCCCATACTCGCACCTTTTAGAGGTCCGATAAAGCCCACAGTATCTCCCCAACTTCTCATGCCATTTCTTGGATTATCATCAACATTCTTTTGATGATGTTTACCAAGACTTTGTTGCTTGTTTCTGCCCGCCATTAGATTGTGGGTAGTAAGGGCTGGATTGTATGAGTTTAATTTAAACTCTTTCGCAAATTCCATCGTTTCCTTAGATATGAAGACTTTAATTCTATCGCTACGATAGTTTCGGTATCCCATATCTCGTGCAAGATTTTGCTCTTTTATGAACTTGATGACTTCGCGTAAGTGATCTTCTTGATTGCCACCGCCTCTACCCACTTGGTGAAATAATCCGTAGCTACTATAATGAAAGTATGTCCCTGACGAAGCGAGGATAACCGTCCGATGAAGTCCATAGCCCACCTCAAGTGGCCATGGCCTTACTACTGGGTTCATCGGGGATGGTCGGAACATGCCGTAAGAGAGTGCGTCCATGCTTCGGCACTCTTCGCATCCTTGGCATAATCCCGGCAATCTTTTTCCCATTCTTGGCCAAAATAGCCATACCTTCTGGACATTAATGCATTTTTTGACTCAAACATGAAAGCACCACACATACTCCTTCATGGACTTCACCATTATTTTCATGGACTTCAATATTTCCCTAAACATCGTAGTAGAAACCCATCTCGGGTGTTTTTTCTTACTAGAGCTTGGTCCTTATAATATGAATAGTTTGAAGCTCGGGTTCTGCTTCCTTTCCCGTCTCGTACCGATGGATTGTTAAGATATTTCAACAAAGGGAACCCCTCCACTAACTGCCCAATAAGCATAACATCCATTTCAAACTCTCTATCGAATACGTATGAAGTGATCTTGTTTGAACTCAACCCATTCATTGATTGGCCAAACTCGTATTTGCACTCCGTAGGCGATTCGGGCCTTATCATTGGCAACAAATTCTCCTCTCTAGGGATGTGTTCTCGCCGTAATGCAATCTTCCCGTGTTTTTATCAAGAACTGACGGCACCCTCATATAACTAGCCATCACCAAATTTTTTGCACTTGTATTCTCCGCAAGTTGGTTGATGACTAATTCTGAATCACCAAATATATCCACACTTGGTGCCCCCAGCTCCATTAGTATTTCCAACTGGACATGAAGTGCTTCATACTGGGCCTCTGTTGTTAGTCAGCTAAAGTCTAGGTGAAATGAATAACGATAGTGATCGCCTTTAGGACTAACCAATACTATTCCTGCACCCGAGGCTCTACTTGTGCAGATCCATCAAAGAACAAACTTTCCAGCGTGTAAGCCATAAACTCGGCTATATTTGGAAATCTCGAAAGAAGCATCCTTTCCTTTCTGGACGTCAGACCGGATACTACCGCTCCGATATCTTAGGAGGTTGCTCTTTCAATACCATCGGATTACTTGGATAGGATGCCAAAAGTCCCCAATAGCTTGTCCTTTAATAGCCTTCGAGGCACATATTGAAAGCGTAATTCCGACGAGCCAACATCCATTTTCCAATCCGACCACCCATCATTGGCTTGATAACATGTATTTGACCACATCCGTATTGGCGATTATGTGGACTGTGTATGGCAACATGTAATGTTTGAGTTTGACCGATGTAAAATACAAAGCTAGGCACAAGCCAATTGGGGTGTATCTCGGCTTCCAGCTACCGCCACTCCTCGCTATAGTAAAACCGCCGCTCCTTGCCCTCTTCATTGCTCCGCTGGAGACTCCCAATAGATTCCTCCGAAGCCGATATACAAACTAAGAGGTTTCTTTCTTTCGGTGGCATTAAAACATGTGGTTTAGCCATGTACGTTTGGATCTCATCAAAAGCCTTCTCTCGCGACCGACTTCCCATCTCGAACTTTTCCATTTCTTTGAGCTTTCTTGAAGAATGGGAGATAGAGGCTTAAGCTTTCAGCCAAATTTGCAATGAATCTCCTCAAATTAGCTCAATCTTTCCCAAGCAACATTTGAAGCTCCTTTTATTTCTTGGCGAGGGTGCATCTATGATTGCCTTGGCTTTATTCTTATCTACTCCTATTCCTCTTTGATGAACCAAAAATCCTAAGAAGTTGCCTCGCCTCTTACTCCAAAGGCACATTTCTTCTAGTTCATCCTTAACTTGTGCGACCTCATCCTTTCTAGCACTTGTCTCAAATCTGCTAGGTGTTCTATATCGGTTTTAGATTTGACTACTACATCATCGATATATCTCTAAATTATGACCGACGAGGTCGGAAGATAGTTATTCATGGCTCTGGTATGTAGCCCCGGCATTTTTCAATCCGAAGGGCATGACTACATACTCAAAAGCTCCAACATGGCCAGACATCTAAAGGCGTTTTATGAATATCTCGCTTCAGCCATTCTCGATTTGATTATAACCAAAGATTTCCATCCATGAAGCTGATAGAATCATATGATTGGCTGCCGCAGATAGATTACATCCGACATAGGTATTGGATAAAATCTTTAGGAGTAGCATCGTTACTATTTCTATAATCGACACAAACTCTTATTGCCTTAGTCAAAACCTTTATTACAGTACACATTAGCCACCATTCCACATATTTCCGTCGGTCTAATAAATTTTGCCTTTTAACAATTTCTTTATCTCTTCCCGGACTTTTTTCTTCTATTTCCTTGTGACATTCTTCTCGCCGCTTTGCTGGATTGGCTTGTATCCTCCTTGGATTGGCACTCGTGCTCCACCAAAGCCGGATCTAACTCGGCATCTCATCGTAATGCCATGCAAAACAATTTCCTCCTGGAATTCGCGCTAGCGCCTTGATCGCCCTCTTTCCCGATAATCACAAGACAAAGAATGGTACCGATTCGACCGCTCGATCATCTTCATTCCCAACTCAATAGTTTCTAAGGGATCCCCGGACTTCCTACAGCTGGTTGATCCGGTTCACTTGAAACAAATTCCCGACATGTCAAAGCTTGGTTCAAGTTCATCAGCCAATCCAAATCATAAGTATACTCACTCGTCTCGTGCTTCGCTCCCTCGATGGCCGATATGTCTAAGGCTTTAATGACATCTTCGTGATTACCGAGGCGCCGGCGTGATTTCCCATCCTCTTCCCCGGATAAAATCCTTTAAGTGCCCGCCATCTTTCCGTACTCTCCCAGCCTTTGGATCAGTGATCGTGGATAGCCATCACTGTGACTTCTATTTTTGTTGGCCGTACCTATCATAAAGACGGGGAGGTTGATCAAGAACAGGTCGGTCCCATTCTTCCCGGGGTCATTGATGTACACCCGATTCCGTATGAGCGGTCAGTCACTCCGGTAGGCGGCCGCTTTATCGCCCCCGTGCATCGGAATGCCCCCATGTACGGATTATAGAAGTTTGCCTTTTGAAATGCCGGGCCGCTCTGGGAAGACTCGGTCGTGGGTCGGCCCGTACTCAAGCCTCAACCCTTCCGAACCTTCGAAGGCTCTTTCATGGTAAATGGCAATCTGCTAGCGTGAAGGTGGAAGGTGCATAAAAGACCGATGTATCCGGGGCCCCTTCCCGCAAAGCACTATACACGTATACTTTTCCACAACAAAGAAGACCACCATAATCTTTCTTTTGATCCCAAGTCGACCTCCAAGGGCGCAACACCATAGGTTTTGGTAATGCTCCCGAGAAGTTAGACCGAGTTGTAGGCATCACCCGTTTGGGTCGATGGTACTTTCAAGATTTTCACCGGGCAGACGTTGGATCAAGCCCCCTCCATCTATCATCACCCTTGGGAAGGGAACTCCTTCCATATGAGCTGTTATGTAGATTTGTGGCCTCATATGCGCAGCTCATTTGTTGGTTTCGTCTTGCAAAGATCATCTTGTCGTCATAAATCTCGCCATGATTTGCTTAAAAGTTCCATCCGAAGACTGGTGTTCGACACCCTCAAATCTTCTTCTGCCCTTCGTAATACGTTGATTAATGATATAGAAGGATCACTTGAGATATAATCTCCCCTCAAGTGTCCCTTTCCCCGATCGACCAACATGGAAGGCCGAAGAAAGGACAAAAACCATATTGATGACCAAGTTGGGAGTTTCATCATTGGTTTCACATTCTTTCTCACCTTCCCGAACGCTTGTCTCGGCCTCATTGTCGCTAAGCTCCCCGCCCACGTTCGATTCCTCTTTCTTCGATGGCCCTTGGAATGCTTCCTCATTAGCTCGGGATCGAAGCATCTCGTCTAGGTCGGAGCCATAGTCTAACAATTGCTCAGTTCGGAGGTGACTTCGTCAATCATATATACTCGACCCAAAATGGATTCCCACATCCATGGCTCCCGATTGTGAAGACTCTCCAAATCCCTACTTCCATCTAAGCTGGTCCCGATCGTGTCGACATGGACACCGTCCACCGGCTTCTCATGCTCCACGGCTAGGCTTCGCCCTTAACAGACATAAGTCTCGCACTACCCTTGCCTTCTCGGGTAGTCACCACTTTAGCCTTGGCCTTCGATTCGTCACGGCTTGGGCCTTGGCCGCCGAAATCGTTGTCACCGCGCTTAGCATTGGCCTCGGCTGGCAGGCCTTCGAGGTATCTGGCTCCTGGGACCGCATATGCTCCATACCTTCTCTCCGTATTTTCCTCTTAGCCGTTCTAGACGCCCTTCAGCCCGGCCGTTCTTTCCGGCTCTCGTACCATCTTTCCATCCACCTCGCACTAGCTTCCACCTTAGTCTGACGGGAGTTTTCACCGCCTCCTTAGGGATTTTCACCCTTAGGACTTCTCTGGCGCGCGAGTCGTTCTTAGACCGACCTTTGGAACCCATCGTCCGGTTTCCGAGGTTGATGGTAGCCTCGTTTGATGTTTGGGGAACGTCTTGTTGAGCTCTTCTCTTTATGCCCCCAATCCAAAATGCTGCTCCGGTGTGCTCCTCGGAGGGCTATATGGACCATAATTTCTAGCCGGGACTCCTCATCTCTCAGTCTCACTCTCTTGTTTTCTGACTCAGGTCCCGGGCTCCACATCGTCCCAGAGTTAGCCTCTGGAGTTCGCACTCGCATTTGCACTTACCGCACAAAGACAACCTCCCGATGAACGCCTAGTCCGTTCTGCCAGATTCACTCGTCATCCCGACTCGGGCGCTTAACTCTTCCCCTCCTTCCCGAGGTCTAAGGTTTCTTCCCTTTGGCCACTTCTTGGCCAATTTAAGTTTACCATACTTATCGGAACCTCTCGGGAAGCGGCTCGCATTCACCTTCATAATAGTCAGGGCTTCCAAGACTAATCCCCGTTGATCATCTCTTGGATCCAACTCCGAACGACATCAGCTCACGGTGTCGTGATTCCAAGAGCCATGGGGCTTGCAATATTTCTTTTCCTTTTTAGTTTCGAGGCTTGGGTATCCTTTTGCCGGGATCCAAACTCGATGCACCCTGCTCTTCACTAATTTGTCAAAGATCTCCGACGTTTTAGTAAGGTCAAATGTATAGCTCGGAACTTAGGGGGCTTGTTGGGAATATAGCCTCCCCGCTTCCAAGGCAGCCCTTTGGTCCTTCACCGGTTTCACCAACCCTTTGATGATCACTGGGTGGTTGGCGGAACCATCTCTCGGCACCGCGCATATCTCCAAACCTTCTTCAAAAACATCACCCGAACTATCTGGAATGCTCGATGAATTCAAAATCTAAGTGATTTACGTATGTTTCCTCCCCGAAGAAAGGCACTTTGGAGGAGTTGCTTGTGCCGGGATTCTTTTTCCGGCCAACGCCTCTCTCATATTTAGTGGCAAACCACCACGGAGCTCCCTCTCTTGTGTCGTTGAACTTGACATCTCCAAACTTTTTACGTAGCGAGATCTTCAACGCTCTTTTTGAGCTATGACCACATTGGTCATTGCTGATGGGGAACTTAAGCACTTCATCTTTGGTCTCTGCTTGGAACCTCATGACGAAGTCTTCTCGTGGTTTCATGGTCGATCGTTGACTTCCACCGTGTCATTAATTGTGACTTCTAGTTCCATCCTATAGAATTGATCATGGAAGGCCGTTCCATCTCGGTCCCAACTGGATAGAGTTAGGCGCCAATGGGAATACCTCTCAATGCGACGCCATCCCGACTAATGAATTCGAATAAACGGAGTTTGAAGTTGGGATTGTCTTCGAATGCCACGCATTGGTTGGAGTACTCTCCTAATGTGCTCCAAAGATGATTGCCGATGAATCTTCCCCATTGTAAGTAGGAAGTTAGGAACCTTGAAGTTCATCTAGAAGGGGTTCAATTGCCGATATGCTTCTGATACGGTTTCGGAGCTATAAATGCCTTTGATTGGTGGCCTCGGCCTCGACGCCCGAGAATTAGCCGTCTCAACTCGCTATCTCGTTTCTCAACCCCGCATTATCGCTTCTTCGTGCAATAATACCGTGCTCCTGGGATCTTCTGCTCGTAAGGCACCTCTCGACTCCATCCGAACTATGCTCAATATCGTATTTCCGCGCATTGGGATTAAAGCCTCCCTTCCAAACTCCATATGTGGCTTTTGTGGTTGTGCTCTTCCCCATCCTCGGGGCTTCCTCTCCCGAGGAAAGCGTGGGCAAACCCTTCGAGGGAAACCGCCAGAAACTTTTCAGCTCCGTCTTTTAGGAATATATTTCTCCCCCGACTTTCCCTTCGGGCTCCGCCTTGGGCGCAAAGCCATCTACGTGATTCGAAACAAGTTTCCCTATTACTACAAGGTTGGCATCTCCAACCTTTCCTCATATGAAAGGTCCCGTGCCATCGGTTGGGGGTGACGAACTCCTTGTTCCCTCTTCCAACTCCGCCTTGAGAGGTAGACTCTCTCGGAAGTATGAATGGCTTGAACGACTCCATTCCACCCATGTTCAATACCGCTTTCTCGTACTCCATCCTTTCAATCCGCCGCTTGATTAGAAAGGACTCTGAAAAACCCCGGGTCAATCTTGCTCGGGGACATTGTTGGATTTGGGCAATAATGTGCATTTCCGATATCCGTTATGTTATCCAAAGCAATTCTTTCCATGGTCTTCATCATCCGGATCATGGTGACCTGAGTTCCTCCATGCTACTTCTGGGGCGTTCGCCCTGAGGCTTTGGGTCTCAGCGAAGTTCGACTCCAAGTTCGTCTGGGATAGACGTGGCGTCTTTCCCGTCATCCGAAGCCGTGTTTGGAGAATAAGCTTTTCAAGTTCTTTTCTTTTATGCTTGGGCATAAAATGTCAAGAAAGGTATTCCACTCGGGCGTGCCAAAATATGTTCGCGCAGCCTCTTGCGAGGTGTGCTCGGAATATATCGAGTCGGCCCTGGCCGCGGTCCCGGTCCTTTTCTATTTGGCACTCGATCCAACAAAGCCCCGCCTCCTATCCCTTCGGAGGGATGTTCACGAGGCCTTGTGTTGTCTTTTGGTGTTTGTCGCGTGCCACTATAGGCTCTCGCCAATAGAAAGATGTGTTGTTTATTAGATACCGCGCCACAAGTAATATGACTTCCGTTCGTCTGATTGGCGCCTTATATATATATGACATATATATATATATATATATATATATATGAACCGTTAGGTTCGTTATTTGCCTTGCTTATTAAGGACTTTTTATTCTCTTGATGTTATATTAAAAGATAGTTTGAGATGGGACTTAGGTATAACTTGTTATAGCCAAGAACCTCCCACGTCAAACGCATAAAAGTAAAGAGCCGTATAAGTAAAAGCCGTAAGTAAAATACTGTAAGTAACCGTATGTAAATACCGAATGGACGGAAGTATCACAAAGTCTTGTTTTTATAAGTCTGGGCATCTCTCTGATCGGTTTTAAAGTTCAGGTATCAATTAGTCTGGTGAGTGAAAGTTCAGGACCCGTGGGTGATAAAAACCCTTTATATTAACCCAAAACCCCTCACTTTTAACCCACTAGACCCCACCCATCCCTTTTTTCCCTATATATATGGTGGCTACTAATTATTAACAAGCTCCATTGCTCATCACCTGTCTTTCCTCTCTTCCTTCCTTCTTCTTGCCTTGCGCAGTTTCTTTCCCATCACAAGAAAAAGGTGTTTAACAGTTCCATGTTTAAGTCCACTTCCATGTTCAACAATTCCAGATCCTCAGCTCACAGCTCTAGCTTTGCTGAAGAAAACGACAGTTCCGGATCCTTGGTTTTGTCACCTGAACCCTTGAGATGGGCACCGACAGCTCGCAACGACAATTTCATCACCACCGACGACAAAACCACGACTCCAGTGAGTGCATATGAGTTCTTCCATTTCATGGGAACGGCGGGGGATTGTAATCCGAAATTGACTGGGGTAGGGTCTAAAAAAAAGAACCGTGCTCATGATGATGATGATGATGCCGAGGCAGATCGTCACAAGAGGAAGAAGGGTATGTATGGTGATGTTGAATTTGATTTGAAGGTGGGGATGCCTAGTGTGACCCTGAGCTTGGCAACAGGAAGTGGTGACATGGGGAAGTTGGGTTCTGGAGGTATCGGTGAAGAAAGAACTTCCAAGACTGAAAAGCTGGATAATATGTTATTATTAGAGTCTTCGCTTTCTCTCTTTCCTCACATAATAAATATATTTGCATCCTTGCATGCTTAGCTTTATCTAGATCGAGGTAATAATTAATCCAGAAACAATTTTCTCAAGCTCTAATCTATACATATTTTTTGAGTGCAAATAATACTTGTCTAAAAAAAAAATGTACTATCGCTTCGTTTTTCTTGTTGTTGTCGCCAGTGATGCTTACTGATGATGAGTTTTAGGAGGTTATCTCCTTCATGATTTCAAAATGTAATTGTGAGACATCATGGAATATATGTTAAGTCTTTGTTTACATTTGAAATTTTTTGTAACCGATCTTTCTTCATATTGATTTGTGTGCATGCATGTGTGTTGGTTCTTTACTTAAGTGGCAGTTAAAAAGTTGACTGTAAATTAAGCTGGATGCAATCTAACTGGTAATTTGTAATGGTAGCTAGTGGAGGTTTCCACTGTCATTGTTTTCTTGTTGACTCCGACGAGCAAGAGATGCATGGCACCACCTCTAGCTCTCATTTATTTTGTAAAACTTTGTCGTTTGGTGTAATAGATCTAAGTGGATGATTATCTCTTGATTTGTTCAGAAAAATGGTTTTCAAGATTAATTGACCATATTTTCAAGAAGGGTAATTCTTGCCTAATTTAATTTATCATTCAAATTTCTCCCAGGAACCGGTACTTTGTTTCATGTAATTAATTACATAATTTGGCCCTTGCTTCTTATTTTTGCTTCTCTAGTATTAGAATGTGAGTATTTATCTTAAAATCAATTTGTAATACGAGGGAGAGACCATTGATTATGTAAATTGTTAGGCAAAATTTTTATTCTCTTATGTGGGATTTATAGTCTCAACATGTCTCTTCATGTGTGTGAGATCATTTAAGCCTAACACGTGGACAACTTATATTGGATGACGTGGAGGCACATTAGTCATTATCACGTAGACAATATGCTCCCATAGCAAATTAGAAAGTGAGCATCCATCCAAAAATCAATTGACGATAGGAGGGAGATCTCATGATTAATTACACTATTAGGGAAGGCTTTCCTTCTTTGATGTGAGATTCATACTTTCAACACCTAGTTGAAGCCTTCTCTTACACCTTTTCTTCTTAAAGGAAGTTGATGTTAGCCCAGCTCCTTATAAAGACATGCAAAGTCCATTATTTTTTTGATGTCGGATTTATAGTCTCAACACGCCCCTTCACAGGTGGCGAATTTTTCAAGCCTAACACGTGCACAACTCACATGGACAACACAAATTCGTAGACATGGAGCATGTGTAGTCATTGAACTTCATACTTGGATAACTTGCTTTGATACCACGAAGAAAGTTGAGGTTTCACCATAAAAATAATTGACAATATGGGGAGTAGCCGAACTTCTTGTAAGCACATGCATGTTTTCTTGTTTCCTTGATGTCTGATTCATGTAGTACTCTCAACACTTCTCTTTCTCAATAAAGACATAAGAGGAGCAAACAGTGGTGTCCAATAAGAGGTTACAGGGAAGAGGAAAATTAGAGATGAGATGGTGCTGTCACTGTCTTCTAACCCCTATGTTGGTCGTGGAGCCGGTAAGCGGCGACTTTCCAACAAGAAACTACTGAAAAGGCAGAGGAGACCAGCCTTGAGAGGTCTCCCAATTCCCAATGTTAATTTTCAATTGGAATGTTCGAGGGCTTGGTAACCAACGGACATCCGAGACCTGAAGAATTTTCTTTAGGATAAGAGGCCGGATTTAGTCTTCTATCGGATACTCGTATGACTGCAAATCAGATGGAACGGCTCAAGAGCAGGTTGAGTATGCAAGGAGTGTTGTGTGTTCCGCGATTCGGGATAGTTGGAGGACTGTGTATATTATGGAAAGCGGGTGTATGTGTGGCTTTTCTATCTTCATCAGTAAGTCATATTGATGTAAACGTCACTCTAGAAGACGGTTACAAATATCATTTTACGGGGTTCTATGGAAATCCTAAACAGGCACAACGTTATCAGTCATGGGATTTATTGCGCCAATTGAGCAGAGAGTGTAATGAGCATGGTTGTGCTGTAGGGATTTCAACGATGGTACATCCCGTCCTTAATTTTATTGTATTTTATTCCTCGAAGTTGTAATTTTACAAAAATGCTCTTGTTGGGCTAAGTGGAATCCTACATAGACATTTGAGCTCTCTTCATTTTTTTTTTGGGGTCCTTTTCTTGTGTCTTTTGACTAGTACTCTTCGTTACGAACGCGTGAGTGCAAACGAGACGTCATTTAGACTTGTAACGAACAAGTTATGTACAAGGACAAAATGGCAATTTGTCATTTCCAGTGTGAGTTTTTTGTGGGCTGAGTTCTTTCTGTGTGCTTGCATGGAAACTTGAGTGTGTTCGGCACACCCTGAAAATTTTGTTTCAAGCTGTACAATTGGACCCCACCTCAACTCAAACGGGTGTTTCTCATAAGGGATTCCACCCCAACCGTAGTAATTTGGCCCTTGCTGCTTATTTCTACTTCCCTAAACTTTAAGTAGGTTCTCTTACAAACATCTTCAATAGGTTCTCTATATGAGCCCCAAATCAAAATTTAGGGAAAGTTGAAAAATTCATCTCCAATCACACAAAATCACTAAGAGACCTAATTTGTGCACTCCCAAACTGTCCAAAAATGGGACAATTCAAGAATCAATTGGATCGCAGTCACGCTTTCACATCCATGCGCGAAATCCAATTAATTCTCAAACGGGAAACTAAGTTTTTGTTAAAAAAATGCATACGAAGTATTAACTTCGTACGTACAACACAAAATAAATTCGGACAAAGTTAATTACTATTAACTTCGTACTTACAACACAAAATAAATTCGTACAAATTAGTTAATTACTATTAACTTCGTACGTACAACGCAACATAAAGTCATTCAACATATACAAATTATTTGCATACAAAACCATATAAAATAAATTTGTACGTCAACAACAGAAAATGATCAAGAAAATACCTTCAAATTGGTGCTCCAACAAAAATCCTATGGAACAAACCTATACAAAATTAATTAATTTATGTTATTAGAATTCAAAAATAATAAATAATAAAATAATATTAAAAATTAAAAATTACCGTTAACGATTCCCGGTGGTGGTGGAGGAGGAGGAGCATGGAATGGTGGTGGAGGAGGAAATAGAACCTAGCTTGGGGGAGAGAGAGAGAGAGTGAGAGAGTGAGATGGTGAGGGAGATGAGTGAGATAGGAAGAGAGATTTGGAGGGAGAAATCTGAGAGGGAGAGCTTGAGAGGCAAATTTGTAGAATTTTTCCGCAAAAACTGCCTTTCGGGTTGAAGGGAGGGGATTAAATCTACTAGGTTTTGGGCGACAAAAATATTCGTCGCCTAAAGTCACCACTTTAAGCGACGAACCATTCGTCGTGCAAGAAATTTTAGGTGACAAATTCTTTTGTCGCGCAACAGTTTGGCGCCACATTCTCTATTTGCCGCCACTTTTTCCATCTTTTGGGCGACGGATGTATTTCTTCGTCGCCCATTGAAATTTTAAGCGACGAATTACTTGGTCGCCTAAAGTTTTGTTGCCTAAAGTTGTGTTTAGGCGACGAAATAGGGATTTCGTCGCCCAAAGTGATCTTGCCCGACGAAAAATTATTTGTCGCCTAAAGTTTTGTCACCCAAACTATTTTTTCTACTAGTGTGGACATTCAATGTACAAATCAAAGGTTGTTGTTTGGAAATTGCAATTAGAGCTGGAACTTTTTGTGCATAACTGTCATATTCGTTGGGCTGTCAGAAAATCATGAGGATGAACTGGGTGTTGGTTCACATATGTGTGAAACCTTTGGATGTCTAGTTTCCGCAATATTTTATAGATCATGATTCCGCTGCTTTTAGAAGAAATTATACCTATTTTTGTGTGAGAAGGTCAGTTCAGGAATTCTGCACGATGTTGAATAAGTGGCATACAAGTTAATGTCTTTGGTAGGTCAAGTCGTGGACGGTTTTTGGGCAGTTAGGAGGCATCACACTCTTGTCTAATTCAATTAAAAGACACTTATAATTGCTCAAGACAATTGGAGTTCAATTTGAGTAAGGAAACCACAGTCTAACAGCATTAGGACTTCTATTTGGGTTGGAATTCAATAAAGCAGTAGGGGCTGACCTAAACTCTATTTTTGTTTGCTTATATAAAGGAGCCAGAGAAGTTTTACGGCAGGGGGGACATTTTTTTCATAAGAGACGCAGCAACTGTGCATAATACTTAAAGCCGGATTTTCATTGACAATTAACCTAAAGAGGAAGCCAGATGCCAAGGTTCTCTAAGGGTTTTTAAATATCTTTTTCAAACTTTATATTTATGATTTTCATAATTATGATGTTTTGTAATTTGATGGCTATGAGTAACTAAATTCTTTACTAGGGATTCGATGTAGCCTTCATGATAATTCTCTGTCTTAGTTAACTTTATTCTTCTATCAATTTAAAGGTCTCTAGTTTCATTCATTGTGCTTAAATCGTTCTTTATTTTCATGTTATTGATTAGCTACCTTTAATATGAATGTTTAGATGTATGAGACAAGGTTATAGTAGACGCTATATGTTTAGCCTTGAGATAGCTCTCTTGAATGAATGAATTGTTGTTGATGCAAACGCCATGCTAAGACACTTTTTGGTTCTTTTTGTTCTTCTTGTACTTAATGGATTTTTTATTTATTGAATTAGACTAGACGCCATGGTTAAGTTGATGGTTAAAAGTACTTGGTTACACCCGAACGCCTAACGGACAATCATAATAAAGATAAGAATGAACCTTAGAACCTGAATTTAATTTTGCCGACAAAATAGTTAATTCTCTAAACACTTTGTTATAGTATATTAGTGTCGAACATAAAGGCACAACTGACAAAATAATGAATGCTCCAGAAGTTATATTCATATCCGAATATGTTTTTTTATATTTTGATTACAAGTGATATTACTACACTAAACTAGACTCAAGGGAGGAGATAGGGTTTTAACTCGGGACGCAGTGAGTGAAGAGGAAGACCTATCCACTAGTTGCCATATCCAAAGACTGTCAACTGCCACATCATTTGGTTTACAAATTTAGTTTAAAAATTTGGTCTCCCTAGTATTACCCTTCTCAAATTAATTAAGGAAAGTACAGACATACTAGTGTTGTATTTATCTTCTAATTTATATACGTTGCATTACGTAGGTTAACAATTTGACACAATTTAAATACATCAAGGCACATTTTTGGAAGTGGTAAACACAAAATCAAGATTTATATTCATATCCTGAATATGTTTTTTTTTTTTATATTTTGATTACAAGTGATATTACTAGACTAAACTAGACTCAAGGAGGAGATAGGGTTTTTAACCCGGATGCGTGGAGGAAGAGGAAGACTTATCCACCAGCTTTCTGCCATATCCAAAGATTAGTCAATCTAGTAAGCATGCATTATATTCATATTTGAAGATTAAATCTGTCAAATGAAATCTCACTACTTAGTGTATATTTTTCGAGAGGCAAATAACGTTGCGCCAGAATGTTCTTAAAGACATTGAACTAATCTAACGTTAATAATCGTATTTATAAAGTTATGTGAAATTCCATGATATTAACGCTGACAAATTTTTTTGTTTTTTAATGTAATGTAAACATACGCAAGTCTTCAAATGGGTAATGTCGTGACATCAAATTCTTTTAAACTAAATTTGTAAAACAAATGATGCTGCAATAAAGTAAGACTTCATGATTTAATCACTTTGAAAAAGAATATCAACTGTCAATTGCCACATCATTTGGTTTACAAATTTAGTTTAAAATTTTGGTCTCCCTAGACATACAAGCAAGGACGAAGCTACAGAGGGAGCGGGGCGGGGGCGGCGTCGCCCTCCGCCGCGAAAAAGAAGGGCGAGTGACCTTGGAACTGGTTTGACCGGAAAGGGCAGCACCACCTCACCAACTCTTCCGCAATCAAACAACCCGACAGTCCAACATTTGACCCCACCTTCACCACACAACCAAACCCACAATTAATCGTCGCATCCACCACCTGCATGTGCCCGAACCCACCTCCAATATACTGGCTTCAACCGCCTCAACCTTAACTCCGCTACAAGCTCCGCCATATCAATCTCGTAATATTCTGAACCACCCTATGGAATCAAAATCCAAGAACGACCCGCAACTCGACAAGTCTCGATCAACGGGCTCTGCGGGTCCTTTGAATTCTTCGGGCTTTCAAGCTCGCTTGAGTCTTCGAGTGTTAATGGTGGATGAGCCTCACCATCTGTAGCGCACGAAAGAAGAAATTGGTGGGGAATTAGATGAGCCTTACCATCATACGACGCCTGCTTCATGAGTTTTGTAAAGAAACCAAAATCCTAGAGTAAAATATGGGTTTGAAGAAATATCAAATATCCAAATATTTTTCATATATTTTTAGGAATTAGGAGGTTAGACTTTGTTGTGTTGTTGCATTTTAGTAACTTATGGTATATGGAGTTTATAAGCAAAGTTATATTAAGTTTACTATATCGGACTTATGTTTTTGTAGTCTATCATATGTATTGTTTTTTAACTTTATTGATGTAATTCGCTTGAGTTTTTACTTTATTTTTGCATTTAAATGTATTAAATGTTATCTATATTCACTAACCATTTTGCACCGTTTTTGCTCCACCGGCAAATTTTAATATTTTCGTGATTATATTTCTTTATATCTATTACTTGCGTGACAATTTGGTCTAAAACTAGAAACACTAAAAATGTCCCTCGCATCGTTTACTATTCTTCTTACCCATTGAATTTGAATATTTCTAACTAGACATGGGTGGGATTTGGAGCTTGTATTGATAATGAGCCTATTATGTGACGTTTCATGACATGAAACCTCGCGGCAACAATTGTAATTTGTTTGTATTGAGCCTAATTATGGAAGACATTACCATATAAAAAGATTTAATTGTTGCCATTTTTCTTTAACTCTTGCATTCTTTTAAGTTCCGCCCCTCCCTCCGAAAAAATCCCGGGACTTCTCACGACCGCATACAAAGTGTTGTATTTATCTTCTAATTTATATACGTTGCATTACTTAATGTGTGGCAACACACAATTTATATACATCAAGGCACATTTGGAAGTGGTAAACACAAAAATCAAGACTAAAAATAAAGAAGAAAGAACTTACACTTGAATGCCTACCATTATGTAGCTGCTCATCTAATACATATTACCATGTAGGAGAAAACCTTATACATATAATACATAATCAGATAAAGGACATCACATACCAACTCCGTTTCGTGGGCAAAGTTCTTCTCAAAAGAAGAACTAAAACTAGCTTTTTCTCGCAAGTTTTCTTAGGGCAAAATAGGTCCAAGTCGCATGCCTCTAAATGCATACATAAAGCTCTCACAAGACGAAATCTGACCCTCACTCTACAGAATCTCACTGCATTTAAGTTCATGCATGAAACTTAATTGAATCCAACTTCAAGTCCGCTTCCACCTTTATAAACCCCTCTCATTTGCACTACTTCCTCCAACCCAGCTCTCTCTCTCTCTCTCTCTCAAGTTACCTTGTTTACATCGTCCAAACCAACATGTCAAACTGTGCCACCAACTCTTGTAGACACACGCTAACTCTGGCCAAAAAGATCTCTTCAAGTGCACCATTTGTAAAGAGGGTTTTCTTCCGGTCAGGCCTTGGGCGGTCACCAAAACGCCCACTGCTACGAAAATATGCAAAGCCCGCGAGGAGACTCGCAGATGCCATCAGAACCCATGGAAGTAACCCCTATGTTGCTGCTGCTCTGGCGGAGGTCCAGCCAACTGCTGCCATTGCTCACCAGGAGGCCACCGGAGGTGAATGTACCCGGATGGGGTTATCATGGGATAGTCCACCCTGCTGTAAACCTACTGGCAGCTTCAAGTGTTGGTGCTTATTATTTTCATGAGGTTTATTTTGCAATAATTAGGTCAGAAGTGGATAATCAGCTGAAGGAGGCCCAACAGGGTTTTATCAACGTTACAAGAGATTATCTAGCTGAGTGGGAAAATAATGATACTACTAATTGGAATGGTGCAGCTGGAGGGTCGGTGAGGTCTTCTGAAAGGACTGTGACTGAACCAATTTTTAGGGTTGGTGGTGATGGTGAAGAAGTGACTTCCGATCAAAGGGATGATGATTTGGATTTGGAGCTCAAACTCTAGGGTTTGGATTTTGAAGAGCTGATCTGGGGTCTCTATTATATACCAAGGTGCTTAGAGTTGGTTTATGGATGAATAATGTCTGGGAATAATAAGTTTGAGTTATGTAATTGTGGGAATATTAGAGGGTCTTATAAGTTTAAGTTTGGAGCTAGCTAATAATGGCTTGCTCTCTTGTTTTAGTGTTATGATTTCTGAACTATGTATAATGCTCTAAGCATCAATATATTTATATGGTTGTTTTTCTAGTTTAACATTTACCCTTTTCATGAAAAGATTTATTAGTGTTATGATTTTTGAATTTGGTGTTAGTTAATGCCTGACTTCATTTCTTGAGATCCCCATTTGCAAAAATAGTTTGGAGCTATACCCAAAAATTGCTACAAGAACACTATAAAGAAACTATTTAACTACTACAAGTCTACTGCTACTAATACACTATAAATGCACTAGAAAGACACTAAATGAAGGATTTCTAAATGATACACTTTACCTTTCAAAGTGTCATTTGAAAGTTCTCTCAAGTGTAGTGCATTGATAGTCATTTATTAGTTTAGTGCAGAGAGTCATTTATTAGTCCCTTCAATTACTTTTTGTCGTGCATTTCTAACAACATTAGCCTATGCGACTCAATTACTTTTTTTTTTAAATAGATTTTTTGATGCAATTAATCTGGTGCTGATGTTGCGGGGCCTTGAGGTGGATTTATCCATTGATGGGATCATTCATGATAGCTTGCAGCTGGGTAAACATTTTGATTCAATAAGTTCTCATATGCGCCACAAAAATGCAGCGAAACGGCTCACTTGGTGGCTTCATTTGTTACTAGAAATAGTGGTAACCAGTTTTGATGTTTCTGGAGTGGATCTTTAACACTCTTGCTAAGATTCTTTCGTTTGGAAAAAAAAATCTACTAGGGATCATTAATAAAGTTGGGTGGCAAATATATATTTACAGTTCTATTTGGAAATACAATTGTTATCATGTACATAGTTGTTCTCTAAACATGAGGTTTGTTGTTTGCTTAAGGACATATTGTCGGTAAGTTGTCAAAAATATTGTGCCTACAAAATACGACGTCATATAAATACATTATCAATTGTGATTTGGTTCTACAATTACTTCTTGTGCTCATTAGAGTCCGTATAACTGAAAATAATCCATATCATTATCACATTTGTATGTTCTTTACTTTAAAAAAAAGGACATTTAAAAGAAGAATTATTTCTCCAATCTTTCAATTTTATGTAGTAATTAAGTGAGTTCTTGTATATAATGTTTTATGCTAAATTGATAGTTTATGTCTGATGTTTCCACATCCTTTGTTGTTAGTTTCTGTTCACTCTAAGCAGATTACACTTTCAACCCATTAAATTCAGAGCCATGACAACCATTGGAGAAGATATGTAGATGTTCAGGTCATTGTGCTCCAGGCTCCAAATGGCCAGGCCAATATAGTAACATCTGCAATTTCAGTTAAAGTCTACAGTGCCAGATTTTTTCTTCTGAGGTGGGGCCCAAATATTTGCATGAACAAATTTCAATACAGAAACGTTTTTTCCTTTTTTGACATTTTCTGTTTTGCTAAATATAAATATTGGAAATAATTTCTTATTTCAAAAAGAAAGAAAATAGCTAGTTGGTCAGTTGAAAAGGAAAATATCAAATTCAGTCAGCAAATCCATTTGGATTTAAACCTTAATGGCACTAGGATCTCCGAATCAGCTACAGTGGTAAATTCATTTACTTTAAGATATGGTTCGACCTTCGGAATTTATTTAGGATACAAATTTTCTGCTAACGTTTGCTTTTCTTAAATTTCAGAAAAAAAAAAATTAAATGAGAGATAAAAAGGGATGTGAACCCACTAGAAGTCAAAGGAAAAACGGTATTCTTTTGATAGAAGTTGACCTGTAAAATGAGTCGGGTTGTCCTTATGTCAAATATGTAAGATCATGGCCCAGCTCACGAGCCGAGAAAATTCGGGCCTATGAGCAAGCCGTCCAGTCCGGCCTAATTTTTTGCTCTTTAATCATTTTTATTTAAATATAAAAAATAGTAACATTGTTGAAAATTGAACCTAGTACCTTATACTTTTATTAGTTATCAATTACCATTCCAACTAAAGTATTTATTTGGTTGATATAGTCAATTAAATTATATAAGTATTGAAAAGCAAGTTAATTATATTAAAGTAAGTTAAAAAATATTTAAATTACATCGAGCCATATCGGGCCGGGCTTAAGAATCGGGCCTAAAGGCCTAACCTAAACCCAGCCCATGGGAAGGCCTAGACCCTACCCATTTCAAATCGTGCTTGACAAAGCCCGGTCGTAAGACTGGTTCGGACTAGCCCATAGTCCAAAAAATAGGATTGGGCTCAAGCCGGCCCATCGGGCCTCGGCCCTTTTTACAGGCCTAGATAGAAGATTAGAAATAATACTGTTCACGTGATGTACAATGTGATTGTCACGCTTTCATTTTATCAATTTTCACCTCTTATTTTTGTGCTTCAAGTAAATAACAAGAGACTAAAAATGGATAAAAACAAAGAGCGTGCACCTGAAAAAAATGTGAGAAAGAAATAGTCAGCGGCCATATTAATTACAAGAGGGATTATACTGCATATGACTAAATATACATTATTTTGTAAAATAATTGGAGCAATGGTCTTAGAATTTTAGCTCAATTGGAGCTTTGGTCCCTAAACTAAAAATTTGTGAGTCTTGGTCCCTGAATTTGTTATAATGTGGATCAATGGTCCTTTTGACTAGCTTCGTTAGAACTTCCATATATTTTTTTCTCCCTTTAAACCATTTAGTTTAGATGAAATTTCTAACGGAGTTAGCCAAAGGACTATTGCTCCACATTGTAACAAGTTCAAGGACTATTGCTCCACATTGTAACAAGTTCAAGGACTATTGCTCCACATTGTAACAAGTTCAAGGACCAATACTCACGAATTTTTAGTTCAATGACCAAAACTTCAATTGGGCCAAAATTCAGGGATCATTGCTACAGAGCGAGAATTTAAAATTTTCTCCGTTGAAGATTCTTTTAGTGAGGAAAATAAAATAAATTTCCCGCTGAAAATTTCCTCACTAAAGAGGCCTTTGTTGCTACGGGTAGATTAACCTTTACAGGTTGATAAGTATGGTCCAAATGATTAAATTTCCATGCTTTAACTAGTTTATTTCTCCCTCATCGAAAAAAAACCTAGTTTATTTCTCTACTTCTTGATTCATTCATCATTCATTAATTCATTTATGTTGTCAAACTTGTGAGGATGTGAAGGGTAAAAGAATCTCATATTGTCAATTAGTTTTATGGTGAAACTTCAACTTCTTCAAAACTAGCATGAAAGCAATTGATCAGATCGATCTTCAAAGGGAGCAGAAAAATATTTTGTTGGTTCAGCTAGTATCCTTTTGTTTCTACAGAAAGAAAAACATATAATCTGTGCTTATATTAAAAGTTGTTTTCATTTTTGTTTAAACTCATATGCCTTGCGTTGTTTGTGGTTCATGCTGCAGTCTATTGCTGAAAGTGATGGCGCGATAGAATGAGAATTCCTTCAAACTTGAGGTGATAAATAATAACTTAGTACATGTTGATCTGAGAAAATATAGCACAGTAAATCCTGCATATCATATATATGAGTCCGTTGCTACCAGATCTGTGAATGCAAAGGATTGCAGGAAACAGTTGTCTCCTTGAAGCAGCAGCTTCCTGAGGCACTAGGGTTTAGAAATTTGAGCTCAATAGTCACTTCTCGAACTGGTTCGACAAACTTGCATTAGGAACTTTGCACAGAGAAAGACAATTAAGAAGTGTTGAATCACACAAATGAAGTTTTCCTTCTACGGAAGCAGGTTTTCTTCCTTGTGGTCTCTAAGTATTTGATCTAAGAGAGCACGTCTCGCAGAGCCTTGTCGACTGACGTGGATACTGCGCTCATCGAAAGGCGTCGATATTGCTAGGAGTAGTTATGCTTCTTGGATCGGGTTTGGGCCTACTATTTATCACTTAAAATGAAGCTCAATTTGCTTTGCACGCTTAAAAGACGAATGAAAATTTTATGGCCCGAAACAGTTCTAATTTTCATTTCTGGTTTTGATGACTAGGTACTAGAAAACTGCCACTATTTTTATGGAACGTGGATGCCTTGTCCGGCGTCT
>JAEHOF010000346.1:0-14294 GCA_018257905.1 Gillenia trifoliata | reverse complement strand
TCATCACCAAAGATACCAAGAATGAAGACTTAAGATTTAGGGTTTAATTTTGTTTACTTAACAAAAAATTCAAAAGATTGAGTGATAGCTTGATATTCTTTATGTGCTTCAAAATTTTGTATGAATCGAATCAAAGCAGCGTGTAGTGAATGCGTTGAAATCTTGTTTGTCATAACTTTGGAATTAGGGTTTTGATGAAATCCCCTGTCATTTTTTAATGTTTTCTTGCAATCAAGAGTTAAAACCATAAGCACTTCTATAATTAATTCCTACTCTTATGTTTTTTTAATATATATATATATATATATAGATAAGAAATTATAATTGGAAAGTTCAAATTTTATTTTTAATATGTATTTAATTGAAAAATTAATAATCAAATTAATAAATTTGAGTATAAGTAAAAAAAAGGTCTTCCTTTTTATTTTAATGAATCCGTTTTTATGTTATTTCGTACTGTACAATTCCTTTGTTTGTGGGATCATTTTCTCACGAAATGAAATTAAAATAAATTAGGCTAATCTAATGGTCTAAAATTTGTGTCAAATCTTGTGTCCAAAATATGGTGTCATGGATATACATATATAGGGGGCGGATCCGTGACACCATATTTTAGACACAAGTATGAACACAAGTTTTAAACCGTTAGATTAGCCCACTATCAATGGTTAGGATTTAATCTCAAACCTAATTAATTATGTAACATTCCGTAAAAAGTTTGTTATAAAATAATGTCTGGGGAATATTTTCTACACGTGCGTGTTTATTTCGTACACGTGAGCGTGTAAGTTTTCTATTTTGGTGGGTGCAAAATACCCCCAAAACCCCACTTTTCCTTTTCTTTTCTTCCCTTTCTTTCTTCCCCCATCATTTTCTTTTTCCCCAATTCTTTTGACTTTCTCTCTCTCTCTCTCCGTGTGTGCACAGTGCACACCGACAAAAACCCGTCAAATCGAGGCGAACGAAAATCACCACCTTCTTCGTCTCGACGCCGTGGACTCAACGGTGCAAACCGTTCGTCCAAACTCCCAACCGTTTGACAGGAAATGCAACCCGAAGAACCGGACCTTTCTGACCATTTTCCGGCCAATCTAGACCGAGGTGAGGTTTCTAACTACCACCATTGTGTTCCTCTCGTTGAGTAGATGAATTTTCATAGGTCGTTTGCCTGATTTGGTTGAGTTTTGACGTAGATCGACAAAGATACAGTGAACCACAACTTTCGGGGCAATTATAGGCCTTTTCCCGAGCTTGTACGACCAATCCAAAGGTACACCGTGATTTTACTCTTCTCCAGCTTCATTTTGATATATGGCACGTAAACTTTGGCCTTGAAATGAAGAAGATATGGAGCTTTAAAAATTACCCAGAAAACCGGCCAAAATTCCGGCGACCGGAAAAAGACCAGAGGTGACCGGCGCTGAAGTCAGCAATGACATCAGCAAACCGGGTCAGACCGGCCTTACTGACGTCAGCAAACCGGTTCAGACCGGCGCTGACCGGCTAGGCTGAGCCGCGCATGAGCTGCGCGTGGAGCCGCTCGTGAGACAGCGCATGGAGCCGCGCGTGGAGTCGCGGCTTGCCGCGTTTGAGCCGCGCGTAGGGGCGCGTGGGGACTCCTTTTTCGATTCCGTCTTCGCGAGGCGACTCATGACGACGCGTACTACCTAGGGGCAGTACGTATGATATTTTTCGAGGTGTTTTGGACCTCCTGGTTGAGCAAACAAGGGATATGTGTAATTAATTAGTTATTTAGTAACCTTTATGAGTTTAATCATTATTACAGTGATATCTCATATAGGTGAGACCTATCCAGAGGATTACCGGGGCTACCCAGGACAGGGGGGCTACGACCCGGCTACCTACATGTGAGTGAGTGGGTCTTTGTTTTGATAAATGTATATGTACGTATGGTTTTTCAATGCTTTCTTCAAACTGTTAGCATAATTCATATCATATACGTTTGTTGGAGGTAGAACATTCGTATTATATTGCCATACATGTTTTCATACTGTTGCTCATCAGTAGATGTATAACACCCCAGGTATTAGTACTCAGTCTTGTGGCCAGGACTAGCCTTGACGTTTGGAGTAGTCACTACCAATACCGCTACGCAGCTTTGGATCCATTGTAGGTACTAGCCTGTTCTAGGTTGCACTAGGCAACTCGAACTTGTGTGACTGCACTTTGTGCACCAGCGCTTAGCGTTAGACTCGCGTCATTGTAGTACTCAGCATATTACTTTTATACCTAGCATGTTCCTTGTGGTTTAGCCACTTGGACTTGTGTGTTTACATATAGGTGAGCATGTCAGTAATCATTGTCGGGGAGTACCCGTATATTTTTATTATAGTATTTTGAGGTTCATGCTAGAGGGCATGACGTGTTTTCAAAAACTATACTTGTTTTTCCAGCGAGGGGTTAGTAGACTCTTGAAAACAACGGTTTTATCAAACTTTGCTTTTTGACCCACTCACCGTTTTATGTTTTGCGCCCCTCCAGGACCTAGTTACGGTTCACTTATCGGTGACTCGAGGATTCTCTTCGGCGGTGGTCGACGGTTCTGACATTTCTTCAGACTATGTAGGATTCACTCCTACTTGTAGTTAACTTTTATTTATCCATCCTCACGGGGATGTGAATGTTTTTATACTCCTGCACTATTTACTTTGCACTGACTGTTATGCATCCTGTATCATGGGTTTTTAACCTTCACCACACTTCTACTTCCGCACTCTACTCTTGAAATTCTTACTTTTCACTTAATTCTTGCATAATTGGCTTTCGTCACCTAACACGTGTCGGCCAACACTTCCCGACACCTGGCGTGTCCGGGATCGGGATGTGTCAAATTATTAATACTTTCTTCAATTAATTTTATCCAAAAACTAATATTATTATTATTCACAAATTAGTAATTAATTGCACAGTAACCAATCTAAGCGAGCATTAGGGCTTAAATAATACAACTCTCCTTCTCCATTCTTCCACCCAGATTAAAAAAGTTGTAACTTGTAAATACACATGAGTTTTAAGGAAAAAAAAAACCCAGAATTCTTGCATTCTTATATGTTGGTTTACTACAGCGTTGGCTGCTGGTTTATTTTCAATTTCTTGTTGCAGTCGTTTCTGCAATTTTTGGACAAGTTTGAAAATTACCCAGATTTACAACTGAAAAAAAAATCTATTGAATTATGAAAATCAATTTGTTAAAATGAAAAATCTAGGAGTTCTTTCACTGCGTGAAAAATGCGGAACCAATTGAAAATCAATGGCGAGTGCTGTGTGAAGGAGAGCATGCATGCAAAAAATATGAACCTCCGTCGCTTGCAATGGTATTGAACAAAAATTGGAAGTTTGACATTGGCACGGTGTACGAAGCAAGACCAATTACTGTGAATTTAATTATTGTTTGTATAATTAAAAAAGGTAATAATGTTGTAGATAATTTATAACATGTGTTAAATGCTGATTGTGTAAATCCTGAGTGAATTATGGATTAGGCTATTCCGTTCTGTAAAGATTAGTATCCTATTGTACTTGTAATTGTATTACTATAAATAAAGGCACCTGGTATGTGGAATATACCAGACTACATATTCACATACTCTGATTTCACAAAATTCTCTCTCTATTCTTCTCTTGCCGCACCCTTCACTAAAAATTGTCCACAACACGTTGTATTAACTCTTTCGCTGTGCTCGAAAATTATACCGGAGTTTTGTGCATCTTCAATCATGGGAATGATAATTTTAATAGTTTTACTTTGATTTATTTATTTTATTGAATTAATATATTGCTATTGATTCAATTTTCCCATACCTTTGAACAAGTGCGCCGCAATAGCAGTAATCAAATTGAAAACAATCACCACAAACAAATTGTTCAACCATCATCATCGGCAGTCAGGTTCTTTACAAAATACGGTCTCGATTGTCGATATTTTTGTCGAACCTGATTGCATGAACCTTCACCGCTGATGCATAACCCAATTTTACTGGCGTTTAGCGAATTATTGATCATACGCAAATGTTGTGTGTATCGACATTTTAATATATCTGAAATATATTAAGTGAATTGATGATCACGTGTGAACGAAGGAAAATCAAAGGTTTTTTCTTTTTTCTTTAACTTTTCTACAAAAAACATCAAATTTCGTTTTTAAGAAAAGAAAGCGCAAATTCTTTCGCGAAAATTTTTTCGTTTTTGAAAAATAAAGAAAAAAACCTACCGGAGCCGAGCGACCTGAAGCCGACCCGGACCCGACCGAGCCGACATCGGCCTGCAGCCGAAGCAGACCCTGCGCCCAGACTCCAGCCGAGCCATGCGCCGACGTTGGAGCTTTAGCCTCTCGGCCGGTCCTGCTGCATGGAGGCCAGCTTCTTTGCCTTCTTTCCCAGCCAGCGGTTTGGGCTCTTTCTCCCTTTTCCTCGGCCCACCTCTTTCTCAGCCCAAGCCTGAGACACCAGCAACCCGTGCTGCTTTCTTTGACCCACTGATGGGCCTCTGTCTTCTAAGGCTGCGACCCTAGATTCAACGGCCAATTGTGATTCCCTTCTCTCCTGGCCATGTTGGGCCTATTGGACCCAGCCCCTGTTGGGCCTATTTTTTCTATTCCAAATTTATTTTTATTTTCTTGCTGCCAGCAGCCAAGAAAATAAGGTTGAACCTGCTGGCTCAACTACGATACAAAAATTATTTGGGTCATGTTGCAAACCCCAAAGGTCCCGTAGACCTATATTTACTACCCATCCCCATTATATGTTCAAATTTATTATTTGTATTATTTTGTTCTATATATATTGCGTTGATTGCAGGTATATATGAACTTGAAGTTCATAAATTCAGACACAGGCTTCGAATAAGTGCATGAAACCCGAAGTTTCTTAAAAATTAAATACTCATGAAACCCGTAGTTTTCATGAAAATTTAAACAAACCATGTCTTAGAACCAGATGTTCTTTTATGATTATAGGAGAATTTATTTCCCATAAGCACCAGCACAATTTCGTTCCCTCCATCTAGTGGACTTTCGAGCATTAACAGGTTCAATTTCACTAACATAGGTTTCCCTGTAGAAACTACTTTATGTGGAGCACAAGTTGTGAGCTCCTTGACTACTGAGAAGTTGAGAAACATTGAAGTAACAATGACGTGGATAGAGCTAAATAAGCTCGTCATGATCTTCATACGAACTTATGCAAGAAGCATTGTAAATGGAGTACACCAATGAAGTAGGATTCCATGGCTCTTTGACTCACTCTACGGATCGTTCTAATCATGCAAGATGATCTTGCCCGAAGCAAGACACCTTGCCCAGCAAGACATATCTTTTTGACCTGAGAACATGATTGAACCCATCCGTGAATAAGGTACAAATTACAAGTTTATAGAATCGATTGAATTTTATTTGGAGAAGATTTTCTGTCTTATACCTCTAAAATGCTCCTGAAGAAAGCACCCTGAGAGTGGAGGTTCACTAAATTCTCGAGATCTGATACTACTTTGCTGCTTCAAGAAAACTGTGATGAAGCGGCGCGATGATTCGAGTGCAGGAAGGTACCGAGCGGTGTGATCCAGCTTGACTGGAGCCTGCAGATAGTATAGACTCGGCTTCAGCCGGGAGTCTGCAAATATAAACAATTCCAACTGAAATCTACCGAACAGCATGCCCTATTCAGTAGGGATGTCTGAAAGTCTTACTACTGTTCAGCCAGTGTCACAAGACACAAACTCTGCTTCAGCAGAAGGCCTACAGATCTCTCTTCCTTCTTGGTAAGAAATGCTGAATAATGGTAAATCAGGGTCAGCAAGGGTGGCATCACGACCAAACACGTGATCCGCCAGCCTTCTAAGACCCAAAACTTCAAGAATAAGGGGCAGTATTCGAACCTCAACTTCGTGCAAAATCTACCTCCATTTTGATGGAATAGATCGTGGCTATGCACGCGGCTTGTGCTACCAATGTTGTTGAGAATTACCATTCATGTAATCAATTTATTGAGACTAATTTTGCTTCACCTAGCACATATGGAAAAAGCAAAATTTTGACATGAAAGACCTGTTGGCGAAACCCTATCTTTTTGGTTTAAGTTTTTGAACAATTTTCCTTTTTGTTTGGATGATTGTTTTGGTATTTGCTTCCGTTGTTGGATATTATTATGGATATTGTCCTCGAATATGAGTTAATTGAATCATGTTTCTTATACATGTGACCGAATTCAATTAACATGTGATAAAGGAATATAAATGTGAAGTTAGTTGTCTGGATGAACGTGCGAGCTATGCACACTAACTTTATATAAATCACCCCTCTAGCAACAATTCAGATCTACCTAACCTGATTAAGGGCATTGCTTCCTCGTTGTATTAATGGTACTGAATTACTATTAAGGGGCCTTATATTCTCCGTTCCGGAAGAACGTCATTGAGTTATAAGGATATTCGAGCGAACAATGATCATAAAAACCACTGTAGAAAATAGAGTGACGTATCTTTGCATCACCTTCCAAAATATGAAGCCTGAAGCTATGTTTTGGGGCCAATGGGCTACCTCCCAACTGGGACATGCCACATATAGGCCGGCTTGAAGCCGGGTGATTCGAGCAGTTTACTTGCTTTGGCACGACCTTTTGGAACATTCAGGTCAAAACACGATGTAATGTGTTACACAATGCATCACCTTACCTGAAGTAAGGATTTTGTGCCTACAAGCACACTTTGCCAAGCCTGCTCGTTGGGGAAATTGGATTTTTACATCATCCCTAGCAAAGTTACTACATAACCCTCTTTTCACAGTGGATCAAAGGGAATAATGTGGACTCTTCCAACCAAAAAATACGGACCATGTAAATATGGTTTTTGGTTGATATATCGACACAATGGTCACATGTCTGTCCACATACACATTGCTGCTAAACTCCTGGCCAATTCTTACTTAAGGGCTCACCACCCTAATTATCCCATAAAGTCTAGAAGACTGGATAATGCTGGAGAGTTTATATCGAACAACATTCGATAAGTATTGCATGTTTTTTTGGGCTTGAAATTGAACATTGAATTCCTCATGTTCAACCCCCAAAACAGCCTCGCAGAAGCGATCATAAAGCGCATTATCAATTGATCGCCCGGACCTTGGTGAACGCTCCAAGCTTTCGGTTTCTGCCTAGGGCTATGCAATCTTGTATGCAGCCATGTTGGTCCGCTTGAGGCCCATTGCTACCCGATACTTTATAGCGTTACAATTGGTTACTGGGTACGAACCTGATGTTTCGTATTTACGCATTTTTTGGGTATGCACCTTCTGCCATATTGCGCCGCCGCAATGTACCAATATGGGTCCTCAAAGAAGGATGTGAATCTTTGTCGATTGTGATTCTCCTTCGAATTAGCTCTTTAGAGCCCTTGCACGCGATCTCTTTACCGCCATTTTGCGGATTGTCACTTCGATGAGACAGTCTTCCCGCCGTTAGGGGGAGATAAGAACGTCAACGTTCCTGAAGAACGGCGCGAATTATCGTGGACGTCCCCACTATGTCTCATCTCGATCCTCATATTCTAGATTTCAGAGTATTGCTCCAGACGCTTTCTCTTATCTAGATAAAGTGACGAGATCACATATACCAGCTGCAAACATGCCTGCAAGGATAGACGTACCTAACGGATGTCGAGTTAACATCCCCGAAGGGTGTGCCGCCCTTGAAGGACGGTTTGGCCGTCCCTGTTGGACGGCCTGGTACGCCGACGGCTAGCCAATCAATCTGTTCTCGGCCTGAAGCGCGACAGATCATTCAGTTCGAAGGATTCACCTCCCTAGAAGTGGAGAAGTATGGCACAAAATGAATCCCTTCCTCGTTCGCTATCTCAACCATTCCACCTCATGAAATTAATCCGGATTATCCCGAGACCTGTAGTCTTGGTCCATTATGCATGCATGGATGAGTTAATGGAATTGGAATGAGATTATCATCGATGATATTCACGTATATGGTAGCTACCCGAAATAGTGAAAAGCGACGATATCGAACTGCGTTCCGTTGATGAATGTCGACGTAGAACTGATTGGTCAAATTGGAAACTAGCAATCCAGGTCGAACTTGATTCACTTGCGAAACGTAAAGTGTTTGGGCCTGTAGTTCCTACACTTCCACATGTGAAGCCCGTTGGCTACAAGTGGGTTTTCGTAAGGAAGCGTAATGAGAAGAATGAAATAGTGCGATACGAAGCACGCCTTGTGGCGCAAGGTTTCTCTCAACGCCCTGGGATTGATTACGAGGAGACTTATTCCCCCGTAATGGACGTCATAACGTTCCGCTACCTTATCAGTTTGGTAGTTTTTCCGAAAAACTGAATATGCAGCTTATGTACGTGGTTGTAACGTATCTATAGGGATCTTGATACAAAAATATACATGGAAGTTCCCGAAGGACTTATAGACTGATCCAAATAGTTCTAGACCACAGAACACCCTCTCTATTGAATTGAGGCTTTCACTTTACGGATTGGAACAATCTGAGCGGATGTGGTATACCCGTTTAAGTGAATATTTGATCAGTTAGGGATATGTGAATAAACTATGCCCCTGCGTGTACAAAACCGAATTTGCAAGAGTTGCAGTCTATGTCGATGACATAAATCTCACTTAGACTCTGGAAGAGCTTGAGAAAACTGCCTCGCACCTGAAGTCGGAATTTGAGATGAAAGATCTTGGGAAAACTCGTTTATGTCTCGACCCGAAGTTTCGAGCAAAGTTCAGATGGTATTCTGGTCCACCAATCGAACTACACCCAGAAGGTGTTGCCTTTGAGTACACCCATGACCGTTCATACGTTAGATGCAAATGAGATCCTTGAAAAGGTTATGGAACCTGAAGTTCTATATCTAAGTTCAATTAGCGCTTTATTGTACTTAGCTCATTGCATTATGCATGACATCTTATTCGTTGTTGATTTTTTGGTAAGATACAACACTGCGCCTACACGCTACCACCAAATAGGTGTTAAAGACGTTTTTTCCGTTACTACAGATTTGGGCTTATTTTATCCCTACGCATCTCAGAATTAACCACAACCCCTTGGTTATCGGAATGATGCTTACCTTGTGGGATACGCTGACACAGACTATCCGTCTGTTCCGCACAAGGCACGTTTCTAAACGGATTATGTCTTTACCGTTAGGAACATCGCAATATCTTGGAGGTCAACCAAATAGACCTTAGTTGCGACGTCTTCGAGCTCATCGCCATACACTAAGCCACCCGTGTACATGGGAGCATATTCGAAGCACCTGTAATTCTTCATCCTTTATTGAGTTCCAACAACGATCTATGAAGACAACGCCACATGTATCGACCAGACCATAACATGATACATCCAAGAAGTCAACACCAAGCATATTGTGTGTACATCATATCAGCATGAGCATCAGAAGATTGAAGTCAAGCATATCTGATCCGAAGACAACCTTGCCGACCTCTTCACGAAGTCATTGCCGAAGAAGCTTGTTCGAGGATTTGGTATGTGCAAATTTTCTCATTTGCTACGCTTGTAGTTCTCAGGGGGAGTTTCGTCGAACTCAGGGGGAGTATCCTGAAGTATACTCGCTTGACCTTAATGTACTCTTTTTCCCTACGATCAGGATCATTTTTCCCATTGGGTTTTTGTTGCCTGACTAGGTTTTAACGAGGCACCCATTCTGGGCTGGTCATACCCTTGTGTGTTTTCTTACTACTTACGTCTTGAAGATGTTAAGTATCGACATTGCATTAACTCACTTTTCTCCTAGACTATGGGTTTTGTCCCGTCTTGGGTTTTACCATAGCCAGGTTTTGTGAGAGTTTTTATTCTTTTTATATGTAAGTTCCCTATATGAGACTCGAGTGTTCTCTACTGTGCCTACGAGACGACTTCATCAACTATCATCATCTTGAAGATCTGATGCGATATCTACTTGAGTATTTGCACACTCAAGGGGGAATGTTGTAGATAATTTATAACATGTGTTAAATGTGATTGTGTAAATCCTAGGTAGATATGGATTAGGCTATTACGTTCTGTAAGGGATTAGTATCCTATTGTACTTGTACTTGTATTACTATAAATAAAGGCACCTGGTATGTGGAATATATGAACTACATATTCCACATACACTACAGTTTCACAAAATTCTCTCTCTATTCTTCTCTTGCCGCACCCTTCACTAAAAATTGTCCACAACATTTACAACTGAAAAAAAAATCTATTGAATTATGAAAATCAATTTGTTAAAATGAAAAATCTAGGTTCTTTCACTCTGTGAAAAAATCTGGAACCAATTGAAAATCCAATATGGCAGAGTGCCTGTGTGAAGGAGAGCATGCACTTCTGCAAAAAAAATGTAGACCTCCGTCGCTTGCAATGGTGAACGAAAATTGGAAGTTTGACATTGGCACGGTGTACGAGCCAAGATTGATTACTGTGAATTTAATTATTGTTTTGTATAATTAAAAAAGGTAATAATAATTTCTCATGAAATTGGAAATTATTAATAATTAATTAGGTTTGAGACTAAATCTTAACCATTAATAATGGGCTAATCTAATGGTTTAAAATTTGTGTCCATACTTGTATCTAAAATATGATGCTATGGATTCTTCCCCATATATATATGTATATATATATATATAAATAAAAGAGAAGAGAAACTTGGTAAAATATTTATAAAATAAAAAATGTCCATTATTTACATTTTTTTAAAATAATTTAAATTAATAAATTATAAACTGTATATTAATTTTTTTCTAAATAAAATTAAAATATCTAAAAAAATAAACTTAAAATGCCCCTCTTCTTTTACTTTAAAAAAAAAAACTTAAGACTAGAATATATAAAAGAAGAAAATAAATTTAGTAAAACATTCGTAATATCAAAAATGTCTCTCTCTTCTTACAACTTTTAAAAATTATAATTTAATTAAAAAATTGAAAAGAAACAACCACATCCCACTTAGAGAAGTTAATGGCCTTTTTTAATTAGTTTTTTTTTTCAAATAAAAATTGAAAATTAAGTTTTTTTTTATAAAGAATAAAGTGTCTAAAATTGTTACAGCCCATTTCGAAAACTATCGTTATTTTATTTCTGGAAATGGGAAATGACGAAAATGCTCTTGGTTGACTTTTTGGTTGACTTTTGTGTCGTAATTCGTACAACCCTTTCCTTGGTATTTTCTAGTTGTGCTCGATGTCATTGAATGCGCAGTTTTGGGTAGTTTTTCCGAGTGTGACTAATTTGGGTTGTTATTTTTTCGGTACGCATAGAATTTTCGTACTTAACTCGGGACGACCTTGTGCTTGGATTGACGTGGAACATGGACGTTATGTGTGACGTTGGATGTTTTCCTTATTAACTCGCGTTGGAATCGAACTGAATCGAGAAACTGGTTCAGTTATTGTGTTTTGTATTTACGAGTTTGGTGTCAGATTAGCGCAACGGATGATTTTTTTCATCAAGTACTTCCTTTGGGAACGACGCTTGGCGTAAATGACGACGGAGCTTTTTGGCTAATTTTCGTGTCTGATTAGTTTTAGTAGAATTAATTCGTGAGACTTAGTTTCACAAACCCCGACTGCTGGAGACGTTTTAGACTTTAAGCGATGACTTTAACCTGGCTTTGATACCACTTTGACACGCCTCGAAACCAGACACGCCAGGTGTCGGGTTCGAGGCACTATATGGGAAGCTGAATTCCCGTTACATCGAGCTTTATCAGTTTATCGAGCGAGTATGGACAGTTGCCTATCGACTCGATCCACCATCCGAACTTTTTAGAGTTCATAATGTCTTCCATGTGTCTATGCTACGTAGATACATGTCTGATCCCTCTCATGTCATTCAAACACAGCCTTTGGAGCTTAACGACGATTTGAAGGAGGTTTGATAATTGTCTCAATATATGTTGATGACATTGTCTACACTGGAAGCAGTGAGAAGATGCTGACTGAGTTCAAAAGAGAAATGATGCAGAGGTATGAAATGTCAGATCTTGGACTCCTACACCATTTCTTGGGCATGGGGATACTACAAACTGATCGAGGAGTATTCATACATCAGAGTAAGTATGCCAAGTCCTTACTTGTGAAATTTGGACTTGAGGACTGCAATCCAGTATCCATTCCATTGCCTACTGGTGAAAAACTCAAGAAAGTGGATGGAAGTGACCTAGCTGATGAAGGACTTTACAGGAAAATAGTGGGAAGTCTACTGTACCTAACAACAACTAAACCTGATCTAATGTATGCTGCAAGTTTGTTATCGAGGTTCATGAGTAATCCTACCAAGAAGCATATGGGAGTTGCAAGAAGAGTACTGAGATATGTGCAAGGAACCCTCAACTATGGCATTGAGTATGTGAAGGACAATTCTGCAATTTTTATCGGATTCTATGATGCAGATTGGGCAAGAAGTGAGGATGATAGCAGAAGCACTTCTGGCTATGCATTTAGCTTTGGCAGCGTAGTATTTTCTTGGGCATCTGTGAAGCAAAATACAGTTGCACTATCTACTGCTGAAGCTGAGTATGTCTCAGCATCAGAGGCAACAACACAGTCAATTTGGTTGAGGTTCGTTCTTGATGATTTTGGGGAAATGCAGACACATGCAACACCTTTGTTCTATGATAACATGTCAGCTATATCCATGGCAAAGAATCTCATTTTTCATCAAAGAACTAGACACATAAACAGAAGATATCACTTCATAAGAGAAGCTCTGCAAGAGGGAGTGATTGACTTGAAATTCTGCAGAAGTGAAGAACAACTTGCGGACATTTTTACAAAGGATCTACCGAAGGACAGATTTAATCAATTAAGATTGAGGCTTGGAGTTAAGCCAGTAAGCAGCTTAGAGGAGGCTGTTGAGAAGTAAGTTGCTACAAGCTTAACTTCCAACCTGCAGAAGTCAAGCTTTCAGATGAAAGTGAAGAAACGAAAACAAGGGAGCAACCCGATGAAACTGAGAGCAACCCGATGGGGAGCAAGGAGCAATCCGATGAGGAGCAGGGAGCAACCCGATGAGATTAATATGAAGCAAGAAGTTGAAGATTTAAAGTTTGCCATTTTTAGTGGAACATGCAACGGCTAGTTTGTTTAGTCGTTTGTTTCTTTCTGTTTTAGACAGCTACAACTGTTATTTTGTCTAGAGCTACAACTGTTGTTTTGTCTTGTTTTCATCAGTACTGTCTGCAATAAACAGAGGCATGTCTATGTCCTTTGTGCAGGACCACCAACTCTTGCAGATGTAATGGGATATATACATTGTAATTCTTTTTGTTCATTAATATGAAAATATACAGACTCTTGCTTCCTCTCTCGCTCTCTCTCTCATTTACATTTCTTGCTTAATACTTTGAAAGCTAGAATTATTATCAACCAAAAATAATGCCTGGTGCCATTTTAAACATGTACGTCATGGCGGCGGGTATGGGCGAACAAGGAGAAGGTCTGAAATCGAGGGATGACTCCCCTTCTTCTTCTTCTTCTCTTTCTCTAAACTTGCAGGAACTTTGTCGTCTTTCGGGTTTTAATATTCCTTATTGCATGCGCTGTGGTGTGCTTGGCATTGGAATTTTCTTCGCCGGCGGCATGTACGGCAAATACAACCGCATGACCCGCTCATTCGTACAAGATCCGGCTGTACATGTATATTGTGTAGATACTGAGGCCCTTGGTCGTGACGCATGCTTCAGGCGTTTTCCTCCATTCCTAGCAGGTAAATCCCAGCCTGTGCTTGTTCAGCAAGATGGAAAACTATTTGCTATTCCTGGTTACTCTGAACCTCTCCACAACACTCCCTCTCCCCCATATTTTGAGGTTTTCGACTCTACGGATGGAGATTGGTCCCCTCTTCCGGAACCTCCATTTTTCTCCACTGCGTTATGCTCCCCTCCATTTTACCCGACGAAGATTCAAGTATATTGTTGTCGGCCACTACCTCCTTGCCATCTCTTCGGGCATTGACGGGTTGTTCTATTTGGACTTGGAAGACCCACACACCAAAAATTGGACTCACACACCAGCGAGTTACTCAACCGGCTTTGATTTCGAGGGCACTACTACTGTCGCTGATGTGGATAAAGATAGCCAAGATCTGGTAATGCTCACATACAATTTTGTTCGAAAGCCCTGCGATTTGTTTCTCCAATTGATATCACGCAATTTCGAGGATTATATCAAGAGCAATACTAATGATGATGGTGTGTTGAGCCCAATTTGTGCAATCATCCCTAATGTGGTACCAGACTATGTGAAGTTACCGCCGGTT
>JAEHOF010000153.1:0-44486 GCA_018257905.1 Gillenia trifoliata | reverse complement strand
CTTTCTTGCTCTCCCAATTCCAGGACTTGTTCTCATCAAATACTACACTTCTCGAGAGTATGATCTTCTCAGTTTGGAGATTAAAGATTCTGTAGCCCTTCTCACAGTTACCGTATCCCATAAAAATTCCCTTGCTTGCTTTGTCGTCAAGCTTTTATCTTAGATTCGATGGAACGTGGCTGTAGCATATGCTTCTGAACACTCTCAAGTGCTTCACACCTGGTTTTCTTCCTGTGAAGGCTTCAAATGGTGTTTTACCATTGACTGCAGTGGTATGACATCTATTCTGCAGATATACTGCAGTCCCAACTGCTTCTGCCCAAAACTTGATGGGGATCTTCTTTTCAGAAAGCATCGATCTCGCCATCTCCCCAATCGTTCTGTTTCTTCTTTCAGCAACTCCATTCTGCTGAGGTGAGTAGGGAATAGTCAGTTGCCTCTCCATTCCAAGATTACTGCAATACTCGAGGAATTCATTTGAGGTATATTCTCCACCTCGGTCACTTCTCAGTTTCTTTAACTTGAAGCCGCTTTGCAGTTCAACAAATGCTTTGAACTTCTTGAATACATTGAAGGCGTCTGACTTGTTTCTGAGGAAGTATACCCAGCACATTCTTGAGAAATCATCAATAAATGTGATGAAGTACCTATTCCCTCCAATGGACTCATTTTGCATCGGACCACATAGGTCTGTGTGCACCAATTCAAGTGGACAGCTTGCTCTCCAGGCTTTCTCGTTTCCGAACGGTTCTCTGTGGTTTTTCCCATAAACACAGCTTTCGCATACTCCTTCCTTCTCTGAGAAAGCGGGTAGTCCTACCACCATCTGTGCTTGCTGCATCTTCTTCATGCTAGCAAAGTTCAAATGACCAAGTCTCATGTGCCAGATCCATGGATCTTCTCGTATTGCTGCCTTCATCGCTACCGAGTTAACAGACTTCATAGACAACGGAAAACCTCTATTTCCAGTCATTTGGACTTTAGCCACAACATTCTTGAGGCTGCTATCATCGAATATCCAAGCATAGTTGCCTCAAAACAGAATGTGATATCCATGCTCCGTCATTTGTCCTACGCTCAGCAAATTTTCGTCCAAACCAGGAACTAACAGCACTTCTCTTATATATCTTTTGCCTTTCTGAGTTTCGACAACCAATGTGCCTTTTCCTGTAGCTTGTACAAGATCTCCAGTGCCCATCTTGACTTTGCAAGTTATAGATCTGTCAAGGTTGATCAACAAAGCCTCTTGAGAGGTCATGTGATTACTGCAGGCGCTGTCAACAAACCACACAGATTTGCCTAATGCAATGGAACTCGCATGACAAGCATAAAACATCGTCCCTGTGACTGCGTCCTCTTCCTTTGCACAGTTTGCAACTTGTCTTCCACTATCACAGTCCTTGGTTAAATGACCAAAGCGACTGCACTTGCCACACTTGGGATTTCCCTTGTATCTGCATATACCAAAGTGGTATTTATCACACACTTGACATTGTGGTTTGCCATTTCCTTGGCTGCCACTTGGTTGTTTGTTGAAACCAGTAAACTTGTTATTCCAGCCTGAGCCATTATTGTTGTTCGTGTTTCCATTTTGAGACCAATTTGATCCCTTCTTGTGTTGTCCTTGCCACCTTTGATTTGGCCTGTTCTGAGGACCTTTGGACGTACCGGCACCTTGACTACCACCGATTCTGAGGCTACTGAAGGCTCTCTCAGTCCCCGTTAGTCTGTCCCTTTCATCATGCAAGTCTTCTCTTTTATCATAGACTTTTACAGATGCTATGACCTCTTCGACTCTAATATCATCTAGGTCTCGAGTTTCCTCAATGATAGACACAATGGACTTATATCTCCTACTTAAACTCATTAGCAGTTTCTGCACTATTCTTTTTTCAAATACATCTTCACCAAGTGATTTCAGATTGTTTATGATTCCAAAAAATCTAGCCAAATAATCATCTAGGCTTTCACCATCAGTCATTCTCATGTATTCAAAATCTGCTCTTACTGCTTGAAGTTTAACAGCTCTTACCTTTTTGTCTCCTCTGAACTCTCTTCTCAAGATGTCCCAAGCTCTTTTTGCAGTCTTCTCGTTTCTGATGCGAGGAAAGAGATCATCAGTTAATGCTCCTTGTATGAGACTCAACGCCTTGGCGTTTTTGATTCTGTCTTCTCTTGAAATGATGGGTGCTTCCCCTGGAATTTGCTCAGCCATGCTTTCTTCATCTCCGGATCCTTCTTCCTCCTGGAGTATCGGCTGTGATGGCTGTGGTTGTGGCCCTATCTCTACCACATCCCATAGATCGTAAGCTATGAGAATGGTTTCCATTTTCACAGCCCAAAAATCGTAGTTTGAGCCATTAAACTGTGGCGTTCGTAAATCACCACCAGATGAACTTGAACCAGCCATCGTCTCAGGTAACACAACAACAGAATAGTTTTAAAGATATCACCTTTGAGGTTTCTCTGGATTTTCTTCAGAGATGTATCTCTCTCTCTTTCTCACAGTATTACGCCCCTTTGGAATCAAACCAAGAGCTCTGATACCATGTAGAAAATGGTACTAGGCATATATTGTTTGGTTGATAAAGCTTTTAAGCTTTCAAAAGTATTTGCAGCGAATGTATATTCAGAGAGAATTTGAGAGGAGCAAGAGTCTGTATTTCTTTGATTGATTCTTGTGTATCTAAAAAGATAACAATACAGAGATATATATCTGTATTACATCTGCAAGCATTAATGAACCTACACAGAGGAGCATGCATGCCTCTGTCCATGCAGGTCACGTGAAGAATAAGACAAAACTTACAGTCATACAGCTGTAGACAAAACAGCTGTATCTGATTAAAGCAGATGGAAAACAAATGACTAAACAAACTAGCCGTTGCACGCTATACTAAATCTAGCAAACGTCAAATCTTAGCTTCTTGCTTCATTTGTAAAGTATCGGGATGCTCTGACTCCATCGGATTGCTTACTGGGTTCCATCGGGTTGCTCCCTGGCTTCCATCGGGTTGCTCCCTGACTTTCATCGGGTTGCATCCTTCAACTCCATCTGCAGGATTATCATCTGCAGGTTTGGAACTAAGCTAGTAGGCAGCTTAATTCTCAACAGATTCAAGTTTACCACTTCGCAAACTGAGAGAATTGCTTGATTCATCCAAAGAAAATCTTCACGAAAGAGACTGCACAGAAGAATCAGATGGTATTGGAATATTAAGCTTTCTAAGAATGATATTTGGATGATTTTAATGCGAGTTTTTCTTTTCCGAATCAAAAATTGGCTTACTATTTCAATTAAATATGAAGAATGGTTGCACCAAAATACTTGTTCATCCTTATTAACGATCTTCTTCACTGCTCTTTGTACATCGCAAATAGCAAGTAAAAAATTTAGGGGAACCTTTCTTCCTCGTCATCCATGAAGGTGAAACTTTAGGTGAAGTTAAAGTACGCAATTCAAAGGAAAATGCAGGTCCTCGATGAGGAACTCTCGAAGGTACTTGACTCAAACCTTAATATATTGCAAGGTTACTAGATGAATAGTGATTCTTATTTTGCTTCCTCGTCCATTTCCCTTTTGGTTGTGCAGTGGAAGTTCGCGTTATTGTCGGGTGGTTGTCCAAAGTACTTGCAGGAATCAGATATCGTTTGGAGTCGATTGCAGGTATGTTTATGGTCTATCATAATTCCAGTCCTCTTGCTTTCATATTATACATCCGAGGGTCAATCCGAACTGTGGTTATGGATATTGCGTACGAGGGTTTCTGCAGTAACTCTACCAGGTAAGTTTCTGATGTACAAGTATTACTCAAGTGCTTCTCAGTTGTTTGCCTCGGCATTCTCAGCCCCTAGAACAGGCTGAGAATGCCGAGGTAAATATTTCCTGTATTGCGAAGTTATCCCCTTCTACGAAACCAACTTCTCGTGCTAACCTTGCGCCTTTATGTAGGCAAGTAATCTCCCTAAGGCCGCGGTCGCGGTAAAGGCTTGTCAAGAGAGAAAAGACATTGCGGCCAATTGTGATGCCGAGGTTGCAAAACTCGAGCCTGAACTGGCTCGAGTTAAGGCAAAGCAAGCAGAGGCAACGGCGGATCCAAAAACTGCAGCGGATGAAATGGCGCCTCTTAAGCAAAGCTTCGCGGATAGCTCTTCAAAATTTGAAAGCTTCACAGGCAGGCTTGTTCTAAAGATATACTGAAACATTGCTTTAAGTGTGAATAAACTTTAGAAACTTTGGATTTTGTCACAAGTAAGATTGCTTGCTTGCTTAATGCAATTTTTTTACTGTTGTTTTTTCCTTTTGGTAAAACTGTGAAAATTCTAAATTAGCTTTACAACTGGCAAATTTAAAGGTTATTGATCCCTTAACTCTCACATTGCAGGCAGGATAATATCTTTTTAACTACTAACCTATTTTTAGTTTAGTGATTTTTCTCCACTCTCGTCCTTTAAACGAGAATGGAGAAACTAAACTAAGGGCCATTTTGATGGAGGACTAGGATGGAAAAACTAAAAACCAGTTTGATAACTATTTTGTATATAATTTTGAAAATTGTTATTAGCACTCCAAACTTTCAATATTTAGAAACAATTAAAATACACTATGAGAAGTGCAAAATGAAAATTTTAAAATGCCAATAACAATTTTCATAATTTTTAGATTTTACTTTTTGTTGTCGGGAATTTAGTTGGAATATACAAGTATGAAAGGATGGGAGTAGAATGGTGTGGAAGGGAGACGAAGAAACAACGAAGAACCAACCTTTTGAAATCAATTTCGTAAATTCAAGCTTCATAAAATATCAAAAGGATTATTTTTATTTTTATTTTTTTTTGGGTCAAAAAATATCATAAGGATTACTCCCTTGACAATTCTAGCCATTCCCTGCCAAATTGCCAATTATAGACGCTGGCTGGAGCCCTCAAAAACTTGATAGACTTGACATTTTTGTTTTTAAATTTTATTATGCTTCTAAGTTGACGAAATTGACCTCAGAAAGTTTAATTTAATAAAATTGTGGATGCAAATTGGAAGTAGATAACATATCCATTTATACTATTAATTAAAAGAAGAACCATTGTCAAATTCTCTTCAAAATTCCCATCATGTCCCTCTTTTTTCAATTTTGCACTTACTATACTAAATAACAATTTTAATTATCATGGTTATTTATGTCAAACTACAAAATTAGTATTTTAAAAATTAATAATTCTCCCAATCTTACTTTCTTCTAATTTATTTCTTTACAATAACTTTCTTCAACTATTCAGAGCATGTGTGTATTTAGTCAGATGTGAATTTATTAAGATTTTAAGTTACAAATCTGAATTTAGTTAGAGTAGTGTGCTCACATTTGCACCCAAGTTTGTATATTTTATTTTTGTAGTTTAAATAAATTTAATGTAAAACTGATGTCTTGTTTGAAAAAAAAAAACATAGATTGTATAAAATTAGATAAGTGCAGTGCCAGCTGTGTAAAATTATCCAATTATTTATTAAACTTATGACATCACCCACTTGAACAAAAGCTTGGAATACCACTATACCAGCGTACGAGGAAAGATCACATACCGTCATTTCTCTGTGCAAACGCACGTGACCCATCTCGAGACTGCCACGTCATCTATTTTGTACCCCACCCAACCCATCCCACCACAGCTGTCGGCCTCCCCCACTGGTCCTTCCACACGCTCAAGATCTCGCGGCTCACATAAAACCCACCGCACTCCGTCCTCCAATTTCCCAAACTGCCCCTGAACTTTCACGAAACCCCCAATACGCCCCTCCCTGGAGTTTGCACTCAGCGGCTTGGTCTCGAGCCAGTTTCTTTCGGGAGTGTCCTCTTTGCAAAACGAAGCCCCGCTTCTCTCTCTCTCTCTCTCTCTACACTGTTATCGTTCGTCTTCTCAGATTCGTCGATCGGATTTGCTCGTTGCAAGGCATCAATGACTATGATGACTCCTGCACCGTTAGATGTACGTGCCGACTCCTCTACATTTCCACTCTCGGCTTAATTTCAAGTTGGGTTTCGGCTTGTTCTTCGTTTCCTGATCGCCTAGGTTTCGGTTCGATTCGGCGGTGCTGAATTGGTTCAATTTTGGAATTCACCGACTTACAGTGATTGGATTTGCTGCTAGGTTATGATTTAGTAGGATAGGGTTAGGTTTTTGCCGATCAGAGCTCTGATTTTTGTTTCTTTTGTTAGCAGCAAGAGGACGAAGAGATGCTTGTGCCGCACTCAGATTTGGTCGAAGGCCTCACCATGGAAGGCTTAATTTTTAGCAATTTTCGATGATTTACCGTTTAAATTTCTTTGCAGCTTGAGTTTTACAAAAAGGCTTAAACGTTAGTTGTAATAACCAGAATTGACTGTGCAAAATGAAAACACAAATAACATTGGTATGCGCGAAGGCGCTTTTTTGAATGGTCAATGTTGTTTTGAAATTTATGGCATTTGGTGTGTTAGTAGTAGCCTGGGTGAGCCGCTAGTACAGTTGATAGTCAGCCAGTGGAGGATCCTCCAACGATGTGTCACTGGCCAATTGAGAACTTTACTAGGTTGAACACCAAGAAGCACTACCTGACATGTTCGTTGCTGGCAGCTATAACGGTACTTTAGCTTGTTCACTACATGTCAAAACTGATTACACGCTTAATGTTGGCTTATATTTGTATCTGGGTGATTGGGTTTTGAATTGCTTTTGATTTGTTTTGATCAGGCGGATACTAATATTTCCCAAGGAAACAATGTGGACTACTTGTCAATGTATTTGGATGGGTGGTGATTCCTAGGACATTGCCATATGGGTGGAGTAGATACGCACTTCAGCTTGGCTGTAGTCAATCAGATCCATACCACTGCTATTCAATAAGAAAGGGTATATACCTTTATTAGTCTTATTTTCTTTTTAGCATTCAAGTTTGTGCTGTCAAGTTGTCATTTTCCGTTTTCTTTTTCTTTCAATAAGAGCTTTTGCTTGTTGTTGCAGTCATGGAAATGAACGTGATTGGCTTTCAACTTCACAGTTCTTGGGTGGTGCCATTTGAACGCAAATCAATATCTAATTAATCACCCTAATCTTGTTATTGTGAGCTTGTAATTCTAATTTTACTCCTTGAAATGTCAAACTATAAAGTAAAGAAAATTCTTCCAATTTCTCTCTAACATCTTGGCTGACGGCAGAAGCATAATGGACTGACCATGTGCCTATGGTGACTTTAGTTTTTGGATTTTTGAATTTCCCGAGAAAAAGGTAAAAGAAAATTATGGAGTAAACGACTACAGATGTTAGAAGTAAATTGAAAACCAATAGATTAGTCCTTTAGGTATCTAGATGTCAAATATAGATTAACAGTAGAAACAGGAAGAATTTACTTGGAACCAAAGTACTACAAGAATTCTAGGTAATGAAAAGGCTAACTAACCAAGGGTTTCCATTTATTAAGGGATGAGCTTAAGGTGGGTCTGGCGACCTTATTAAAATTGGAGAGGAAGTTCAAATATGGACATTAATTGTATTTTTTGTTGGTGTGGCCTATGTTGCAGATCAATAATTTGGAAATGCTAAGCAACCAGAACCGAACAAACTTTAATCATATTCTAGACCTTTTAAGACCTTTGTCCTTGATTGTTGTATGATGTTGCACACAACACCAGTTCAATGCAAGAGAAAGTGACTGGGGATTCACTTCATTCATGCCTCTTAAGACTTTATGACCCTAGGATATCTGGTGAACGATACAGTTGTGGTTGAAGCTGAGGTTGCTGTTCTAAGGTTCTTATTTACTGGTCTTATGACTCTCGAAAAAGGAAACTGGTTATGTTGGGCCTCAAGAATCAGGGAGCAAACTTGTTATATGAATTCTCTTTCTCCAGACTTTGTACCATATACCGTATCAGAAAGGTCGCTATGTGATCTCCGTTTTCATTGTAAGCTAAACATGAATTGTCATGTCAATTTTCAGTGAAAAGAATTATCTCAATTTTGGACTTACTGACCAGGCCGTATCATATGCCAACAACTGAGAATGAGATTTTCAGAAGCATCCTTTGGCGCTACAAAGTTTATTCTATAAGCTTCAATACAATGATTACAGTGTTGCAACCAAAGAATTGACCAGTCTCTTTGGATGGGATACATGATTCTTTTTATGCAACATGATGTGCAGGAACTTAATAGAGTTCTTTTAAAAAGCTGGAAGATAAATACAAAAGGGAAGCTTTCAGTTTTGGCGATGACTGTAGTTTTTGTTTCCATTTTCATATTGCTAATTGTTGTGGTGTTCAGGGAACTGTTGTGGAGGTACAATACAGCAGTTGTTTGAAGGACATCACATGAATTACATTGAATGCATCAATGTGGATCATAAATCTACAAGAAAAGAATCATTTATAATATATTTGGCACAAATTTCAGTTGTTAAGAGTTGAAATATTTTGTGAATGTCAGTGCATGCCACTGGTTTCTTCTTTTTGCTTTGCAGACTTCCAGCTTGATGCAGTTGTCGGGATGTTTATGCATCTTTTTGACAAGGTGTGAAGTGAATGCCTGGAGGGTGACAATAAATACTACGCCCGAAGAACATGGTTTGCAGGTTAATTACTGAATCAGTATCGGTGACTGCATTTATACTGTAATTATAATCTGAGGCTGCTCTAGTTGTTTCCTTCGACAAACCACTTTCCAAAACTAGTTATTTCAAAGCCAGTGAAATTTTTTAATATATGGTTCTCAAAACATTTGTGGGTGGTGGCAGTATGTTATATTTCTTACATGTATTTCTTTTGATAATAAAAATGTAAAATTTGTTCTCAAGGAATATTTTGGATGTTTATTCCAGGATAAGAAGGGTGTCCTATTTATTGACTTCCCTCCCGTTCAACTTCAGCCAGCGATTTGAGTATGATTTTATGCGGGACAATTATGGTTAAGGTTTGTACTGGAAGCTCATCTTCCTCCTCAGCTTCATCTATGTGTTTTATTTACATGAAGCATTGAAACTGTAATGTTTTACTATGAAGGTTAAGGTTCTTAGTTGAAAACAAAACTGTAGCATTTAAAATATATTTCTTCAAATTTCCGTATAAATATAGGTGACTTGTCTTTGCCTAATGTTTCAATCAAATTTCTTATTTTAACTTTTGTCTTATGACTGAATGCTGAAAGACTGATTAAACCCTATCTATATGGTTCTTTTTTCCTTTCTTTTTTTTTTTATAAAAAAAAAAGCTTCATTGTTTTGTAGTTTCGCTTTATCCCCCTCTTTTAGTTGAACTTTCTCAACTCGCATTATATTTATTCGGTTACATATACTAATGAAATTCGTTTTTACCTCTTGGGTTATGTTTGTTCTGTGTGATAATGATATTTCTTAAATGGAAAGCAAATAAATTATCATGGTAAGAATGTTGTATTATTTGTTTTTGGCAGATAAATGATCGCTTATGAATTTCTCTTCAACTTGACCTTGATAGGGAGAATGGAAAATATCTATCACCTGACCAGATAAGAGTGTTCGCAACTCCTCTACACTCTTCATAGGTATCTACTTTGCCTTGTACTATTGCATGATATAATATAGTTCATTTGTTTGTTGATTGCATGTTATTTCAATGAATTTACTTTAGACCTTTGCATGCACTCTGTGCATGGCATTCTTTACTGAAAGTGTAACATAATCAATTTTGCTTCTCCTTTGACATATGATATCCCCAGTGGATAGATCAAATTGTTTCCATTGAAGTTGAAGTTGTGTTATATAACGATCTGATCTATGGTCAGTCATGATGTTCAGGGAGTCTCCTTATTTATCAAAGTTCTATCATGCCTACGACTATTGAGGCATTGTGCCTTGTACTATTAGTTGATTGGGTGATTATGAAAAAGTTTCAGGTTTAATTGACTAGCAGCCTCAATAATGATTATTTAAAAATCCTAATGAAATATATGAAGACGGTTATTCGATTGCATCTGCTCACAGTGCTCTTCATGTTATGTGGAGCTTAAGTAATTTTATTTTTGTAATTGGTTACTTACTATGATAATTATCTACTGTTGCAGTGTCTTGTCTATAGTGGTGGGGTACTGGTGGACATTACTATGCTTTCATCAGACCAACCCTCTCTGACTAGTGGTACGAATCTCTTGGAGTCGATTCTCTGTAATTGTTTGCAGTCTCTCAAGCACAGAAAAACACATGAGCACGTGCACAGATACAGACATTCTCTCACACTGCTCTTTGCTTTGCTTCTTACTTTTTTGTTACTCCTTGTTCAAATAAGTTGATTTTATTGAATCTATATTTCACATTGTTTTTCTCCGATTCAGGCACCGTAATTTGTTTGCCTGACTGCCTGATTGAGAACTTGTAAAGAAAGCACCTGTTTTAGTTATAACTTATGTGCATTTTTTTCAAGTATTACTTTGATGGCATTTCTTTATTTGGATTTTATGCATGACTGAGTGTTCTTGTGCATGTGCATTTCATATATGTTGATGATGTAATTTATCATTTCCTTGTTTTAGGTACAAGTTTGATGATGAACGTGTGACAAAAGAGGATGTGAAGAGGGCTTTAGAAGAGCAGTATGGTGGTGAGGAAGAGGTAGTTTATGTTTGGCTGTATCCCAACTGCCAATTCTCCTTAATCATAAAGTTACTTAATTGTCAACTGACCTATTGTTGTTTTCTTTTCCAACAGTTGCTACAGACCAATCCTGGCTTCAATAATACTCCTTCACCCCATAAATACTCAAACGCATACATGCTTGTGTATATAATGACAGTGATAAAGACAAAATAATATGGCCGTGGATGAGAAAGACATAGCTGAACATCTAAGGTAATGGTACATCACAAGTTCTGGATTCCAGTGTCCAACTAAGACACTGAACTATTATCTTATGTTTCATTTCAGATAAAGCTAGCAGCATCAGAAGAGAAAGAGGACAAAAGGAGATATAAGGCACAAGCACACCTCTATACTATTATTAAGGTAAGATTTAGTTTGTCCCCTTACTTTTCGCCATTGCTTCTTCCAGATGTGATAATACAGGCTTGGTGTGGAACAAAATTATAGCAAAATTTAATGATGTGTTTAGGTTGCTCGAGATGAGGATCTGACAGAGCAAATTGAAGGGATATTTATTTCACCTTAGGGACTATGACAAAGTTCGTAGTTCGTATTCAGAAACAAACGCTCTTTAATCTTTTCATGTACACCAGTACAGGTTGACATTTGTGCATTCATGTCTCTCTTTATTCTTTTCTACTCATTTGGGGTTATGTTTAATGGGAATTCTTAAATTTGAAATGGTTAACAGGAGGACGTTTGCAAAGAGTTTGCATACTCAGCAGTTTCAGCGCTTTCTGGATTTGGGCCAAGAGACAAAATCACACATATCGCCCCAATCGACCATTGATAGCCTATAGCAAACACACCTGTATGTATTTTTGCACTTTCTACCTTTGAATGGATTTCACACAAGATGCTCTGCCTTGGCCGTGTGCTTTATTTTCAGTTCTATTTGTAATTCCTAATTCTTATTATATCTGAATTTTTACTTTTCCCCACTGAATTTATTGGCAAATGTTGTCTTTGTAGAGTCTAACACTGAACTGCTCAAGCTTATGAACGAATGCAGGATGATTATAATTGTTATTTCTTTTGTGAAATTGAATTTAATTAAGTGCTTAGTGGATGGGTATGTTGGAATTCGGATAATCATTCTCCTTTTAGTATTGTTTGAGGCATTAATGAAGTTATTCAACTATAAAAATAGTCTGTTGGATTGATAGTGTTTTTAATCGCACTTCAGTGCCAAGAAGAATTTGATACTGCTTTTAACTAAGTGCTTAATGGATGATTACCATTTATGCTTTTTCAGGTTGACAATTGAGAGAGGTATCAAATAAAACACACAATGCAGAGCTAAAGTTGTTTTTGGAAGTAGAGTTTGGGCCGGTAACCAGTCTCATTCTTGTTACTACTGTAGTGAGGCTTAATGTGTTCCAATTGTTGCATGAAAGGATCTCTTCTTATATCTTATTGTTTATAAATTCTCCAGGATCTACGCCCCATTCCTCCGCCCACAAAACCAAGGAAGATATCTCTTTTCTTTAAGCTATGAGCCTGAGAAACAGAATCACATGTCCTGCTCTTTCTGCTTAACTGAATATTTTTTTCTTTGACTTGCAGTTTGCTAATTCTAAGTTTCTTTTCTGTTTCCAGTTTTGCTGGTAGGTTTTTTCTTTCGTGAAGAGTTTCAGTAAGCCAGCAGATTTGGAAAATTAAATCACCGGCTGGTTTTGCCCTGAGGAAGAAATTGAACTTTATGAGGTGTGTTTACTTTAATTATGTAGCATCAAGTAGGTTTTAACTCACACACATGTAAAAATATGTGTGTATATGAGGTGTATATATATATATATATATATATATACTTACATGTATATGTATGTTTATGATTTGTTGCATGCTTTGCTATAAAGATTTTGAAGCAAACTTTATGTGTTTTTGTGTTACAACTAGAAATAAAGTTTGAGCCTTGTATCATGTGCGAGCACCTTGACAAGAAGACGCTATTTCGATTAAGTCAGGTAACTGTTATTATATTGCATGCTTGGTATATTGTAAGTATGTGTGGTATGGGTTACATTTTGCTGCTTTTCTTGGTAGGTTTGAATAACTATTGGTTGCTTATCTTTTTCCAGATTGAAGATGGGGATATTATTTGCTTTGTCTACTTCCTCTTGAAAGTAAGAATGTAAATATCCTGATGTTCCTTCATTTTTGAATACGTACACAATCGCCAGGTACAGGCTTTAGAAACACAATTTGTATTATAGCTGTATTTTTGTTGAGTCTTAACATAACTAGTGTTGAGCGATTTGATGCTTTACAGGTTGTTCATTTCGCTCTTTGGAGAAACCTAAGGAGGAGATTTCCAGTTTAGAATTGTAAGTAATTGGCTGAAACCATTGTCCCTTATAGTTGAACTGTCCATCATTGTATTATTATTCAGTGCCTTTAACTGTTTTTTTCTCTGTTATTCTTTAGGTCAGCAAGCTACACACTTACGATGATGTGGTGGAGAGGTTGGCTCGCCAAAATTGGTTTGGAAGATCCCACGAAAATCAGACTCACTGCACATAATCATACTGGCAACCCAAGCCGCAACCGATTAAATTTCGGGAGTAGAGCATTTAACTGATATGTTAGTTCATTACAATCAAGTAGGTGGCACTATATTAACCTTCCTTTGTTTAATTCTCAGTCTGCTAAGCCGTCACAAAGGTGTGGCTACTAATTATGCTTCTGTTTCCTTTTACAGAGCCTTATTATTTTGTATTATGTCTTGACATCCTCTGCCAGAATTGCAAGGCCTAAAAATCTAAAAGTTGTTTTTCATCATGCTACAAAAGATGAGGTATGAGTGAAATTTTTTTCAACGCTTTCTTCTGCTTATGAACGGTGACAAATCATTGTGCACATCATAATCTTGAGTGATATGTTTACAGGTGGTGATTCAATATTAGATTGCCCAAACATAATTGTGGGGGGATGTGGGATTAATGTACTTAAAACAAAGGTACGGTTTCTGTCAATCATATTGGAAGATCTGTGTGTAAGTTGCTTGGGTACGTTCAGGTAATGATGCTGTCATATCAATTTTCCTTTATTGCTTTTAAGATATATCAGTTTGACTAACATTAAGAGTTACTTAGCCTGATGCATCTGTAGCACTCATGCAATGCAATTTACATATTATATTACCTTAATTAAAATTTTCTGTCCTCTTATCCTACAGGTTTTTGTAGGTTGGTGTCCTTTTAAAGTTGCCTATACGGATTTCACTCAGCTTGCACTGATTATCATAACTTGAAAAATCGTTAGATGCTTAATATAATTTATCTTGTCTTCCTTTTAAAAGTTCTGTATTATAGATTTTACTCAATGTATGGTGTACTTCTGAAACAGGTGAGAGAGCTGTCTCATCCAAATGCAGAAATTTCTCGATTGCTTGAGGTTTTCTATCACAAGATCTACAAGGTAATTACTTGCATATCAGCCATCACAGGTATTTTTTTTTTTGGGTCATGTTTGCCAGAAATGACATGCATGTAGCTGGCCTTATCAGTAGTGCGATAATGTTTTGGTACGCTTTTCCTAAAGGATCTTATTGTTTCAGAAATTTTTTTCCTCCAATTTAATGTATGTGATTTAGTCTGTGGTTGCACTCAGTTCCTTCTGTTTGTTTTCAGATCTTCCACACTCTGAGAAAATTGAGAATATAAATGATCAGTACTGACTTTGCTATTGAGGAGGTAAGTCTTTCGCCCCTTTTTTTTATTTAGTTTTATTTCTGGAAAGTTTCTTCCTTATTCAGTTGAAAATTTTTAGACTGCGGATGTAGTTTTGTGGGCAAGATTTGTAATTAGTTTGTTTTCCCTTCTGGATTAGCATCCTTACTACTGTATGACTGAATTGGATTGACCTTTAGCAGTGCTCTTTGTGCAGCTTGACTGTTTTCTTCTTCTTCTTTCATTCTTGTGCATCAGGATTCCAGAAGAAGAGAAAAACTTGGCTCCATGATCGCTTTGATTCATGTTTACCACTTTACAAAAGACACTGCACAGAACCAGATGGTATGGGAATTTTTAATAATTTCTTTTTCTGAAAAGTTTTGGTTTTTTTTAATTAATATTCTCTTTGTAGAACTATTTGATTGCTGTTTCAGTTAAAGATGAAGAGTGATTTTCAGAATAACCTTGTTCTTTGTACATTTCAACAGCAAGTACAAAATTCTGGGGAACCTTCTTCTTGGTTATCCATGAAGGTGAAACTTTAGCTGAAGTTGAAAGAACGGATACAAAAGAAATTGCAGGTCCCCGATGAGGAGTTCGCAGCTGTACCTGATCCACACCTTGTAGCCCATTAGAACGCCGCTGGAGGAAAAGATTTGTTTACTGCTAGAATGAATGGTTCTTTATTTTGCTCCTCATCTGTTTCCTTAAGCAAAGGTGGAAGTTTGCATTCTTGTCACTAGGTCGTCCAGAGTACTTGCAGGATTCTGAGGCAAGAGCTTCAGCCGCTGTGTATGTGTATGGTCTACTGTAATCTTGTGCTTGGTGGGCATTGCTGTTGTTGCGCTTGTCGGGTTCTTTAATTCGACTGTTATGGTTTCTTGTTTTCCCTAGAGAAGAGATGTTTATGGTGCATGGGAGCAGTGACTCTTGGGTTGGAGCACTCTGATAATGCTCAAGAGAGCTTTTATGCAGCAAATCAGGTAAGTGCGTTTATGTTATACAAACTTACATTCGTGATGCCAAAATAGTTGTATCGAATAAATGGATACCTCCCGCTTTCTGGTTTTGATTCACTTCACAATATTTTGGTGCAGAACCGTCGCTGGCATATGAGAAGTCCGTGCTGAATATACAACTAATAAGAGCTGATGGTCCTCGACTGGTGCATCGCTTGTACTTAGCATCCTTCAGTGCCACAGAGGCAGTCTGAAAATAGCCAGGATGCAAACGAGTGGCACAGCTAAAGGAATGAATGTGTAGCTCTGGTAGGGGTGATTTAAGTTAGGATACGATTGTTGTCTTTTGGGCTGAATTGGTCTATTCATTTGCTGTGGAAGGAGTAGTGATCATCTCCCGATACAAAATTGTTACTTGCTAGAGTTCTGCTTCGTTCGTTTTGTTTGCTGTTTTACCTCCCCACAAGGCACCTTCGCTTTCGGAGGTTGGTTGCTTCTTATATAGCTCCATTGTAATTTAGCAGTACATAAGGAGATTTGAGGGCATGTATATCGGGTACAGTCGACTGCATCGTGTTGTAGGATTGTTCTGCAATATTTATTTTTCCTGTTCAATTAATTTTATCTTACTTTTCCTGTTCAAAAAAAAAACTGCTGTAAATGGATTTGTATTAGCATGGTTTGGCTTGTTCACAATTCTGCCTCAGATCAGCAAGAGTTATATGATTTTGCATCGTGATTCATGTTTGTGTTTATTGATCCCCGTATTTTTTCGCTTTACCATCTATGCAGTGTTTATGATTTCAGATTTCAGTTTCCTGGCATAAATCATTTGGCAGGAATTTTGAGTTGATTTACATACCAAAATAAAATGTAAAGAAACATTATTGAAATCTAGTAAAAACGCTATTTAGCCCCTCTTGTAGTTCCTGCAAAATTCAAACATTAACTATGATTTGGATTTTGGATTTTAGATCAATCCAATCTAATAACCTGGAACTGCAAAATATTGGTCGCTTACTGGCGAACAAGTGCAGGAGCCATAGTGGGGTTGATGGCTCCTGCAGAGAAGCCAAAGGGTGTGTGAAATAATGGCTCGTAGTTGAAATGCAAGCTAGCATGGAGGTTAAGAAAGCCACAATGATTTTGACATGAGCGCACATGAATAAGACCAAATTAGCTTAAGGTAGAACAAAGATACAAACAACCCCTTCTTTTTTCGTTGCTAAGAAGAGGCAACATGCTTGAGGAAGCGTTACGTTACATGACAACGGAAATTGTAAAAAACAATGATGATGAGAAAAAGGCTTGCTAGAGTCAACAGTAATAAATTCCAATTGCCCTTATTAATCCGAGTCACAACCGTGAAGAGGTAGAGTTTTTTACCTCACTTTCTCCACAGCTTAGTGATCCAGTTTCATAAGAATTGCTCTCTAGCAAGCCTGTTTTTTTTTCAACATAAGTTATTTTCTTTTTTCAGCCGCAGCAATAAATCTTAGCTTCTTAAGACACATTGTTACCACTATATTTGGCTTAATTGGATGAGGTGCTTGTATTGTTGTTCTCCCTTAAGCTAATTTGGTCTATTTATACAAAGTGCTCACGACAAAATCATGGTGGCTTTTTCAAGCCAGTGCTGATCTATGAAAGCTATTGAATCAAACAATATTGTTTAAGACCCTCATGCTAAAAGCCTGCATTTCAATCCTGGAAGACCAAAATTACTAACACTAATTTCGTGAAGTTATTCAAACCGACTATGGAGCATGCATGGGATTTTTATGCCACTGGAGTATGTGATAATCAATACTTTAACAATTGTATATTCGCTTAAAAATATAAAAATCAAGATCTAACTAATAAATGATAAAACATCCTGAGATCTCATACCCGAAAGTGATCCAAAAAATTCTGGAGCTTGCATTTCAATTCAATTTAGAATGGTTATGTTAATATCTCAAAACTCATTTTAGGGACACCAATACATACTTTTCCCAAATGACTCGATAAGTCCGTGATGTTAAAATTAATGAAATAAAATTTGAAACAAAACCTGCTCAGCTTAAAATTAAAAATAATAATAATGTGTTGTGGATAATATGGATTGGGATAGTTTGGGTATCCTAAAGATTACATTCCTATTATAACTATACTGCTTCACTATAAATAAAGTGCACTTGGCAATAATATACATCACAATTCCTCCCCTTCTCTATTTTCTCTTCACCTTCGTAAAAATAGCCACAACACGTTATCAAGACGCTCTTCAACAGGCAAGAGAATTATACCGGAGTTTTGGTCATCTTCAATCATAGTATATGACTAATACTTGTATTTACTCTTTTATTTTATTGAATTAATATATTTGCTATTGATTCAATTCTCTCTCCTCGTTATTTTATATTGAACGAGATTCACCCACTAAAGATGGAAATCCTGGGAGTCAAGGCAATTCCGCAAACAAATTGTTCAACTATCATCATCAAAGAATCCAGTTCTTCAAAACACCGCCTCATTGTCAATATTTAGTCAGAGTGGTCGCCTGACGGCGGAAAGTTATTCGCTTATGATTTGAATTTCGTTAAATAGGGCGAGGAAATATTTGTGTTGAATGTTGATGCAGTACCTTCATATTTAACGAAGCCATCGCTAATTAGTTCTACCTGTGCATCTCAACGATTGCAATATCCTGATTGTATCTATTGATATTTAACGACATCACTACAAATGGTACCTTTCTCCACAAGGCTTATTTAAACTTGTACATCATTTTAATAGCGCTTCTGCCAGTGTAGGGCTTTATGATATGTAAATATTATGGTATGAAAGAAAAAAGAATATATGAGGTCTGTTTCAAGTGAGATTCACTATTACGGCTTGGAAATGATTGTTCGGAAGGCTTGAGTTGATTGAGTTGGGCTGGTTGTTAGATTGGGAATTAATCATTTTGGCACACATTGAATTGAAACATAAAGCATGAAATTTAGCTTCGGAATAGTGCCGAGTTGCAGTTAGTAAATTCTTTATTGAGAGCCTGAGCAGCTTAGCATGAGGGAATTAGGTGGAAAAGCCACAATGATTTTACATGACCAAACTTTAAAATAAGACAAATTAGCTAGCATAAATAAAACAAACAAACTCCTTCCTTTCACTAATTAACCAAAAAGGCGTGCCTGCTGCCTTTTAGTTGCGACTTATGCATCGTCGCGACTAAATAACTCCGAAGAAATAGTTGTTAAAGATATTGTAAAGCACCGTTAACAATTTCGGATCGTTGCTTGAAAGAGATGAGTTATTGAGAAGTTTGTGAAAGAAAGGCTGGCAGAGCCTCGGCCTTGCTTGCTCGAACATTGGTAAACAAGGACGGCGAAGACATCACAAAAATTGCAAAAAGATGGGCAACGACAGTTAGCAAACGCCAAAGTTAAGGCTGTCGCTACGCTAACTTTGTCATTGCCGCATCTTTTTGCAATTTTGTGATGCTCCTCCTCGTCACACCCACCAATGTTCCCCGAACCAAACGGACGGAACCCTACCAACCTTTGTTTTCACAAGCTTCTCAACGGCTTTCATCTCTTCGTATAGCACTGAATTGCTGCAGTTTCCACAATATCTTTAGCAAGCCTATTCTTTTCGATTATTTTCGCTACGGCTTTTGATATAAAGTCGCAACTTCCTAAGGCACATAGGCACCACCTATTTTTGGTTAATTAGTCGAAAGAGGAAGGAGTTTGTTTTGTATTTTCTTGTTTCTGCTTTTAGCTTAATTTGGTCTTATTTTTATAAGTTTTGATCATGTCAAATCATTGTGGCTTTTCCACCTAATTCCCATGCTGTTTCTGCTTTCAACTCTCAATAGAAATTTTCTTACCAACACTACTAACCTCGTGAAGCTATTCAAGCTAAATTCTCATGCTTTGCAATATTTCAATTCAATGTGTACAAATGAAGTTAATTCCAATTCAACTCAACCCAAATTTCAACCCAATCCAACTCAAAGCCGTCCCGAGACACAAGCTTGATCAAGCCATGTACGTTGATCTCACTTCGACTGCACTCATATATTCTTTTTCTTTTATCTTTTTCTTTTCATACCCTTAATATTTTACGCATATCATAAAACCCCACACTAACCAAGCCTTCAATAAAATAATCTTCTAAGTTCTAAAGAGAAAGAGCCGGTAATTTGTGGTAATTGTCGCTTGAACATCAATAACTGATCGTGAAGAATCGGTAAGCATCAATCAATTAGGGATGTATTTTAGGTCGAGCTTGAATTAACGAGATTATTGAAACTTTGCAGTAAAAATATAGAAAATGTTTACCAAGTGTCAAACATCTAATACAAATATTTCCGCCACAAATACTCAACAACTTTAACAGAATTCAAAATCATAAAGCAAAAGTACTCTTTCCATAAGTCAAGATAGCCACCTACAACAATGTAAAAATTTTGTCATAAAAACTTGGATAAATTGTGAAATCCAACCTGGTAGAAAGAAAGGATTAAGCCTTTCTGTTTGTTTTTTACATCGTTTATTAATAGCAGCGCATAGCAGAGCAAAGCATTCCACCTTATTGATAAACAAGTTATTCAACCATTTACAACTCTTACTCATATAGCTAACAAGTAAACCGCCCAAATGCTTCATGCAACTAACAAGCAGGGTGGAGCTTGTAAATGCTTAACCGAGATGACACTTAATGATTGAATCTATTTATATTTTGTTACTCTTATAAAATTCATAACTTCTTTTGCATTCAAACATATGGACTTCTAATCCTCTCGTAGCTCCACTTCCTTTCGAACCAAACACATGAATCAGCTAGCTGAAGCGCAACAAATGCCCAAATTTCTTTTATAATTATTATCTTTTTACTTCACATTTGTTTTTCTTCAACCGCAAATAATTGCAGATCTCGGGTTGCTGATTAATTAGCGTTTGCACTTAAATTTTAATAATATTTCTTTACATTTGTTTTGGTATATATATGTAAACCAAATACAAGTCCTGTGACCAAGCAGTGATTTGTGAGAAACTGAAAGCTTCGCGAAATCATAAACCTAACTGATCTGGTGAGTGGTGAAGTGTAAATATGGTTGTAGGATTTTGCACAGTCGAACTAACACGCACTACACGTCATTCTTCATGCTTTGAGAATGCAGATTTGAAGAGCTCGAATGTCCCTCCATAGCCAAGGCTTGTGAACATTGTCTTGGGCCATCTCTACATGCACAAAATAATAATATATAAACATCATATCTACTAATCATGATATTTCTCTATTCATTTCACATTCCTCTTCATTAAGAGCATTTTTACTTTTTTATATAAATTAAGATGGAAAAATCTGTTAAGTCGCTTGTAATTACTAATTGCTAGGCTCTATTTTATTGAAGGGAAGGCAAAGAGAAAAGTAAAACGAAGAGAGAAGGGCTGAGAACAGAATACATATTCCTCATGCCATGTCTTTATTTATGAATTAAGTACAATCCCAATAGGAATGTAACTTTAGAGATTCAAAATATCACAATCCAGTATCTACCAGGATTTACACAACCACATTTATCACATGTTAATATTATCCACAACACTCCCTGAGTGTGCAAATACTCATGCAGATATCACATCGATTTTCAAGATGATGTAGAGATAGTTTGCTGTTTGGTCTCAGAAAGACGATGCAGTAACACCGAGTCTCATATAGAAACTTGCATATAAAAAAGTAAAAAATTCTCACAAAACCTTGCTATGGTAAAACCCAAGGAGTGGCAAACTCATAGTCTAAGAGAAAAGTGAGTTAATGCAATGTCGATACTTCTAACATCTTCAAGACGTAGAAGCAGAAGAAAACACACAAGAGTATGACCACCTGCAATGGGCGCTAAACCTAGTCAGTAACAAACCCAATGGGAAAATGTGATCCTGATCGTAGGAAAAATAGTACATTAAGGTCAAGTGAGTATACTTCAGATACTCCCTGAGTTCGACAAAACTCCTCTCGAGAACTACAAGTTGCAACCTTTCAAGAATCTCATTTACATCTAGCCGTGATGAATGCCTGGGCGGGTGTACTGTTGGCAGAAGACTTCTTTGGGTGTGCTCGACTAGTGGACTAGAGTACCATCATACATATTCCTTCCTTAGAACAACACTTGTGATTTGATTCTCCATCCCAGATATGAAGTGTACTGATTCAATTCGCTAATCACACTTCAATCAACTCCCATTCACCCTTGCCGTGATCTTCATGGCAATTCCGATTGAATTTGGTCTTCATCTGAGGATGTGCGAATTTGGTCCCAACACCTAGGCGTTTAAAATAAGAAAGCGCGTACCTAGGTGGGTCTAAGCAAGTCAAGCGCTTTGTGACTTTTTTGCTTTATTTTTTATTAATTTATGAAAATGGCTAAGGGTCGCAACTCTCACTTAGACATAAAATAGATAACTTTCTATTTTGTATTTTATTTTTCAATAAATTGTAAGAGACTTGTTGGATACTTGGATAAACAATCATTATATGCTTGCCTTTAGGTTTTTAAATATGTCTCCAAGATTTCTTATAATTTATATATAATTCTATTTTACAAATTTATTTCCTAATAATTATGCTATGTATAAGTAGACACTTATTTATATGTTATATGATAAATTTCTAATGAAAATAAAAATCGCATATTCCCGCCTCTAGTCTCCAAAACGCTAGGCCCCTACCTACTACCCGACTTACCGCCAGCGATTTTATAACATTTGACATTCGTTAGGTCATCGACGCAAATGGTGACATCACGCCATTAATTGACATTTCTGCTAATGTTAAGTAATGACGTTGACAAATATTGAAGTTGATATTCACTAACATGTCCTTTATATAGTTTGAATTCTAAATGGACCCTCTCATTGCTAAAGGCTAAATTTGTGTTAATGAGAGGGTCCTTTAGACCCATTAAAATAATATATAGCTTGTTCGACCTAAGAAATGGACTTGTAGGTTCTACTAAAACGTAGAAGATCAAGACATTGGGTTTACAAGTCAGTCCAAGGAATCCAGTAGACAGAGCGCCACCGCAATACGGAAGGCGACCACCATCAACGACCGCCCCTAGTCCTGGATCATCTACTGACAAGAAGAGACAAGCGCAGAACTTAGCAACCCGAGGTGATAGACCACGAGAGAGCTCAGTTTGTCATTGTTCATCGTCTGGTGTTGAAACATTATTTGAGGATGTATCATAGCAGATTTAGGCATGGTTCATGGATTTCACTGGGGGGAATTCAGTTATCTCCCTGCAGATGAAGGCTATTTTTATATTTTCCATCCAATTGATACAAGTTAAAATGTGCAAATTTATATAAAGGCAATAGAATCGACCAAGATATGAAGTAATGTATTCGATGGCGTTGAGGACTCTGAAAAGTTAAATACGAATATGTACGATGACCATGTAACCTAGATGATTTCGATACAGCGTCTTCATATATCTGCATAGCTCTAGCTATGTCTTCATTGAGCAAGAAAAATGAAAGGTTGGGGTAGAAAAAGATGGACGCTGGCAAACTGTTCATGCTTTCATGTACAATAGAGTACTAGTATAATAATAATAATAAAAATAATATAGTATATGTATTAAATTATAGCAATACTACTTTGGAATCATATATAATAATATATATTATTTGGAGCGATGTTATAATATCATCAAATTAAAATAAGATGAATGAATGTTTGTTTTAGAGTTTTTTTTAAATTATGGTGGTTATTTTATGTCTTGTATGGAGGGATCCTATAATTCCAAATTAAATAAGATAATACGAAAATGAATGGTTGCAATTAAAATAAAAATTAAATAATAGAATCAAATCTAACGCATAAAACAGCCTTGAATTATTTATTTTAGTTTAGTTATAAATCTAGATCAAAAACGAAAAAGTATAAAACCCTACGCAAGGCATGAAGACAAGTGAGGTGAGGAGGTTATGAATCAATCCATCCCAGCTGGGACAGTCTTTGCCTGTACCCAACTAACTAGTTCTAGTTCGATCAATGCATCTATCCATCCGTGGCTCTTGTTGTTCCTTTGACTACGTACGCCTCCAGGAGTTACAGAATCCCTACCGCAGAGTTAAGAGGTACTTGTTGCGAGTATCTGAATCCGATGGAGGAGGGAAGGAAAATTAGTAGTAGTAGTGTAACTCGGACAGAATCAGTGAGCGTCCACGAGATTCTGGGGGTTAGCATACTGTCTCTCTTGTCGCCTAAGGAAGCAGCAAGTACGCCAGTACTCTTTTCTAAGCGATGGCAGCATGTGTGACGCCCGCCAATACCTAAATTTTGATGGCAGCAGCACTGTAGTGCCACGCCCCTGAACCCCGGATACTGCCTGGGCCGGGTGAGTCGTAATACAAATAAATACAGAGGCCCCACGTTGGAACGATTCAGGTTTGTTTCGACATGATTGTCCCATTGACACATGGATTCAGTTTGCAGTTACAGAAAGTTGAAATACTTGAGTTGGAGGTTTCTCGATCTTCTAAAGATTTTGGATCATACAAAATCAATCCTCCTAATCCTCTCCTAAAGGTTTCTCCTCAAACTTTTCGCTTTCAATGGGTCCATGTGGACTGGGACATATTCTCGAGCAGTTCTTGGCTAACTGTCCATTTCTTGATCGGTTAATCTGAGGATATCTGTAAAGTTTGTGTAGTTTGTTTGGTCCTTCGATTTCACCACACCTAGAGATATTAAAGCTTAACATCAGAGTTACTTATGTTCATGAGTCAAACTTGTTTCTCTTGTTTATAGTGGAGATCCCATAAACTGTTGTTTCTCAGTAATGTACCCTGCTCAAGCTGATGTAGAAATTTATTGAGGAGGACTCGTTTCATTAATGCTCATATCATTGTATAGTTTGGTCTTCAACCAATTGCCTGTCCTTTCTCAGCTAGAGGTTCTCATGTTGATATCATCAAGTTGTCAGTATGATTCATATCTCTACCATATAATGATCCATCTAACAGTGTACCTATATATGTGTTACTTTTTCCTTCTTCTGTCTGTTGAGTGATTAATTAATATGTTGTTTCCATATTTAATTACTCCTTTGTGTCGTGTTTATTAGATCATCAGCAGTGATGAAACAATAATATAAGAATCATAAAGTTCAGCGGCTAGAAAATTCCTAAGTGATTGGAACTAATAGTTAGCAGTTGTTGGTTGGGGTCTTCTTATCAATTAAATTGCACATGAAGGCACGTCCTTTCTGCAGATTGCTGAAGGTATGTATGTAATATATTTATACAGTCTTTATGGCACAGTTAATTCTGCTACCTTGACGCATTGATCGATCGACCAAATCATGTTCCTTAATGTGCTGCAGTTGCAGTTCCCAACATGGAGGGGACTGTAATTGAAATTAAAGACAGCCCCAGTTGCCGCCATCATCACCTCAAGTGTAGTAGAAATAGTAGGCATCGTGTTCGTGAAATTGCCGCCATACAAGTCTGTACTTCGTAAGGAATGCTGTTGCGTTGGAGAAGATTGTTATTGATCCCTGTTTGCGCCTGTATCGTCATAGTACTAACACAGAATAGTGCAGCTGAATTGCTCAAGGAGAGGTGATGGCAAGAGATCATGCAATGCAGCTTCATGTTAATTCAAAAAGTGCCGTCAACAATTGAATTTGTATGCCTCTAGTAAGTGCAGTGAGTAATCGATCTCAAGGGTTTATCAAACAATTAAATCAGTAGTCTAAATATAGAGTCGATCGAGTACTAGTCGAATGGGGCCCTAGAAAGAAATTAAACAATTAATTCCTTCATAAATGCGTAAAAGATCTCACTCCAGTTCTGTCAGCAAGATTGCTGGCGTTTGTTTTCCTCTCCATTGACTACATTTGTATGTGAAACTCCATCGATATGACATACATCCCATTACAAACCTCGGTATGATATTAAACCACATTTATGTCCAAATAACCAATCGATTCATGCGTACAAGCAGCAGCAAGTAAGATCTGCTTTCGGCCCTATCACTGAAACAGCACTAAAATGAGGTCGTTGAATTCACATGTATAAAAATTATCTTCCGTTAAGAAAAGTAGTCTGATTGCCCCGCTGAAAGTTTGGTGGTAAAGAGATTTCAATAAAATATGTGCCAACAGCATGGATGCACAGCAGAATGCTATTGTTCTATGAAATCAAAGCTCATGAAGAAGCTAAAAGAAAGAATTGTCAAGCTCAAGGATGAAATTCTCATCTTGATGGAAGAAATTAGTTCCTTGCTTTCGGTTTCAGGCTTGAATTAATCTTCTCACAGCGGCAAGCAGGTCCTGCAAAGCCTGAGTTCAACACACAATAATTTTTCTGCAGAAATTGGAAAACAAAAACCAACAACAAAATTGACATCATGCTGTAAACTATGAAGCAAATTTTTATATTTTGGATGAGGATTGATATATTCATCACAACAAAACTCATTGAGTTTCTAAATGCACATGAAAGCATGAACAGCTTCTACAGCATCCATCTTTTTTTCTACTCCTAACCTTTCATTTTGCTCAATGAAGACACAATAGAGCTATACGAATATATGAATATTATTATATCGAAATCATCTGGGTTATGGTGCATCATACATATTCATAAACTTTTCCATCCTCAACGTCTGTTACATTACTTCATATCTTAATGGTCGATTCTATTGTCTTTATATAAATTTGCACATTTTAACTTGATCAATTCGGATGGAAAATATAAAAAATAGCCTTCATCTGCAAGGAGACTACTATTAGCCAAGAAATCAATGAACTATGCCTAAATCTGCTATGCAACATCCTCTCAAAAATGTTTCAACACCAGACGATGAACAATGACAAATTAACTGAGTTCTCTCGGATATCATTCTTAACACTCACACAATTAATTTGTTTATCACTAGTCAGCATTATGAGCCGAAACTGTAAAATTCATTGTCCAACATCTGACAGCTATCAGAAAAATATAAATTCCTTGAGCAATCTTTTTCTCGCCTTCTTAAAAACTTAATTTACTCCATTTCTCAGTCGTCGATAGATACTTTCATTTTCCCACCATAGATTCCAAATGCCGGTATAAGAGCAATTAACTTTATCATGAATCATGATGCAGACTACTAAAGCATTATCTTGGCCTACAGTGTATGCATGATTTGGAAAACGAAAATCCAATCACAATAAACACGTACGCAGCTGCATACCTCCCAAGGTGCGACTTTTCATGTAGGAAGGAAGGCTCTCGTAGTCATCCCGGCTACCTTTACAAGAGGCAAAGAACTTCAGCTAGCTGGTTTATCCTCAACTTCCCTACATTTACTTTTTATTTACACAATGCCAACATCAATAATCGCCATAAGATTTTTGTTCCAAGCTAAACCGATGATTTACAACAGAAACATACTACAAAAGAAAGCGTTAGATACCGAAATCAGACAGGAATCTATCTCTGGTCATTCCGAGGTCTTCGCGGAAGGATCATATGACCCTTCCTGGGCGACTTATACTCGCATAGATATATCAGGTCCTCATTTTTAGCATTAGCTGCAAGAGAATGAGTGATAGAACCGAAAATAATTGGCATAAACGAAAAACTAAACAGAAACCACGAAAAAAACAAGTAAGCGAAATTCGAGCATTGTGAACTAGAAAGCACAAACAAACAGAGATTCAGGATTTTGGTTTCAATTTTTCTCACCTTGAGATGCTAAAGTGGCAAGAGACGATCCGAAAGCCCGAGCTTCTCTTCAAACTCAGAGACTCGTCCAACCTAATCGAAACACCACTAAGAAAACACAAATCGAAATTCCACCCCAATTTTTAAATTTCTAATTAAGGATACAAATCTTTCTTCATCATCAATGACAGGTGCATCGAATCCGTCCTCTTGATCAACCGGCGCCGTTTCAAAATCCTCGCCATCGTCAATCTCAAGTTCTTGCAGAAATAACCATAAAATTAATCAAAATTACGAATAATTACACCCTGGCGCGTGTTTGGCTGGCGAGAAAATTAGTACCGGCGACGGAGGAGGGGAGAGACGATGCTGGAGTGTGGAGGAGGCGGTTTGCTATCCTTGTAGACCCGGTGCAGTGTTCCAAGAGCTCCTCGAAGGAGACGGTGCCGAACGACATTGTTTCGAGGAGGCTGAGTTGGGTGCTGGCGGCGGAGACGCGGCGTATTGAGATTGGAGGAAGGTGGAGGACGCGGTATCTAGAGGATGGGGCGGCGGTCGACGGAAGTTATGAGGGCGTCGCAGCTGCTCTGGAGGTGGTTGCAGAAGGACGCTACGCCCTTGCACAAGCTCCGAATCGATTCCCTCCATTCTCTCTCTCTCTCTCTCTCTGTTCTTGAGCCTCCTTTGTTTGGCTCCTTTAATTTCCTACTGAATTAAATGGGCCAATAATTAAAGAAGCGTTTATAAATTTTAACAGAGTACCAGATATCAACAAGCGCCTGTAGCTCAGTGGATAGAGTGTCTGTTTCCTAAGCAGAAGGTCGTAGGTTCGACCCCTACCTGGCGCGTACTAATTTTTATTTTCATTTTTTTTTCTGGCTTCGCGATTTACGAACAATTTAAGCCTAATGGTGATACCGCGTGACCATCCGAGCACACACGAACACCGAAACACCCATCATTTGTGTTTGGTGTCCAAATTATGGTTCGTCCTTAGCTGAATACATTATACGACCAAAGCACTTTTCTTTAGTTAGCATATTTTTGTTTTCCTAAGTACACGATCAATTAAAAATGAGTAATTCAATTATATTTTGCCGTGGGTGTTTTAGCGTATCTTCAACCAACTGCTACCTCCCAAGTTCAACCCTCCTTCCCTATATAGTTTAGATAAGCTTTAGATGCATCCATCGCTTGTCAAAATAAAAATCGATCCAATTGAAATTAAATGGTTAATCATTTTTGAACCAAAGAATTACCCCACCATATCCGACTACTTGTCTAAAAGATAAAGATACTTTTTGATAACTAAAGTACGTCAAAAATCTTCTCTCGGGAAAAATTGTGAGTTTACAATACAGAGAACTAAGTTACTATTTACAAACCGTGAGCTTATAATTTACAGGGCAAAAAGTTAAGATATTCTTCTACTTAATGCTCATAAATACATGCCAGCACCGATTGTTTCCGAGGTTTTTACTTTTTCTATCAGAAAACGTCTCCTCTCAGGAATTTGCAGCCCTCTCTGTATGGCTTCTGGCAACTCTCCAAATTCGTGCTGAATTTTGGCCTGCCCATCTCTCGTACTGCTTCTCTTTGGCTTTAAGTATTGCATCACCTTACTCCGAAAGAACAATAGTTTGCTTCCATGCTCACTAGGAGGCCCATAAACCTACAAGAACGCAATGTGTTTGTATGAACCCTTCTTTCACTCTTTTTCTTTGTTTCCGCTCCTCTCTTTTTCTTTTTAACTACCAGAATCAACATTCAATCATTTCCTTCAATCAGCTTTAGGAAATCATGAAAAAGATTACTTAAGAAAGATGTTGAACCACTGTCTTCCTTCCAGTCCATCTGAATCCAGGAAGCCTCTTTCTTTAGCAAGCATCAGCCGGTCATTCAATGCCCGCTTCAAAAATTACAAGCTCACTTGTATTTTCTTTTTGCTCTCTCAGCTTCTGCATAAGAATAAATTTCACAGAATTTCGCGAAAGGTGTATGCTTATTCCACTTCAACAAGATGGAAAAGAATTCAATTCAGGAGCTATATGAATGTCATTATGATTTCACTTGTTTAAATCCAACAAGATATCAAAATGACATTGTTGACCTTCTCGACATTATTTGTCTAATAAATGGAAACAAAAGAAAAGTCAAAAATGTCTATTTCGAAGTGCGCTCTGCTCGTAGACCTCGAGGGGAGGGGCCAGTGAAATTTATCCAAACAAGAAATTCTCGGCAAATAAACAAAGCAATGATTTTTGAAGATTTTGGCTCCTGCCTCATCTTCAGCTTGTTTGAAGTGCATAGGCAAACTCCTGAATTGCTGTTGTGAGGGGATTTAGAGATACACCCTATCCAACAAGTTGCTCAAACATCTTTATAATGCTGCCCAAAATTCATAAAGATGAAGTTTTTAGTATTTAGTTTAAAAGGACCAACCATACGCACAAAAGCTTACACTACCCATTTTTTAACCACCAGTACAATAAAAATACAATAGTATTCTTTATACATTCTAAACTGATGAAGATATGTTTTTAAATAATTTTCCTATTGCATCATTCATTCTATCCATTACAAAAATTTAAAATGCTTGCATTCTTTTAATTTTGCATTGATTCTACTAAAACAAAAGCAATAAGTTAAAACAATAACTATCAAGTATTTCACACTAAAGAATAAATTTAAGCAAAAAAGTTATTAACATAATTCAGAGAAGATTCGCACTTTAACTGGATCCTGCATAAGAGAGGAAATTGAATGGTAATTGAATCGGCCAGCCAGGTGGGAGGGCTAGAAGTCCCCACATTCCAACTGAGATAACCACAGGAGAAGTTCCAATTGAAGTTTTAAAAGTAAGGTAATAGTCTTCAAATCTATTAAAGAAACTAGACAACAAATAGTTTTGTGGATAAGTTGTAAAAAGTATGCTTACCAGCCACATGTCTCTGAAACAAAGGATCTCCAAAGTTTGTCATCCACTCATAAGCGTCAAATGCAGTGTGATAAACAGAAAATCTGAACACAAGAAGATTCACTACAATACAGCATTATTAATATAAAACCCAAGTTTTCTATCCGACCTTACTAGCAAATCTACATGTTTGCACAATTTGGTAAGAGTTTAACTCTCATCAAGCAAAATTTTGTGAACCCAGAAAGTAAGGAGAAAAGAGTGTACCAATTCCATAGTACATGTCCATGGAAGCAAACCCGTACAAAATGGGGCGAAATCAGAATCCACAGCACTGAGTCTTGAATCTGCAAAATCCATGATACAGAACATGTGACCAAAACTGTATGAATAGCAGATAATAGAAGGATAATAATGAAAGTATGGAGCAAGAACGGGAATTGCAGATAATCACTTACATCAACACTTCTATTTGCTCTCATCCATTTCTCATATACAGTGGCACCCAGTGAGTCTGGATCTTTAACCTGAAGTCAGTATGAATAGCAGTCAAAGACATTAGACAAATACTGTGCGCCAACAACACCAACCATTTCCAAAGAAACTGACCATTATTTGTTTACAATTGTATTTAATGTATATGATTAATTTGTTTACCTTCTTCGCAGAATCCTCAAGAATGAGATTGTCCAGCTGAGAGTCGAGCGAACAAAAGAATCCTGCCCTTGCACTGCACAGTTCACATTAAGTTGCAGGCAACGGCTTTGGAGCCCAGATTAGCAATGTTTTGTTCAACCCACCCAGAAGATCCTACCTGGGAAACAAACACAATAAATTTTACCTTGAGATCAATAAATTCAAGTATTCTGATTAATAAACCTAACTATTGGTGTATTAAAGTCACTTAACCATCTGAAGCAAAACAATGAATGTGACTGCCCAGACTCTTTTGGCAATTAAGATGGAGAATCACCTACCATTCCAAACTCTTCTGCATCCCAACTACAGAGAATAATCGCCCTCCTAGGATTCCAACCCTAATGCATCAAAAGAGTAATATCTCCTTGAGCAATGTCAAGTAATGCTGCAGTCCCACTATTGGGGTCACCAGCCCCATACGCCCACGATCTCTATGGCTGCCAAGCAGCATTACAGCGGCTGCTCTTTCGGAACTCCCTTATGACAGCAAAACGTTATGAATCTTCACCACCTTTTTCTCCCTAAAATTATGACACATAAAAGTATAAGAGAATATATGAGGAGAGAAGGTGCAGGGAAGGATGTTATCCAGCATAGAGCTTAAAAGATAATCATTCCTCCTTCCCCTATAGGTAGGTAAGCAAGATATTTAAAAGCAAAAGACGAGAATATAAAGATAGATTACGGCTATTGCTGCAAAAATGATATCGATTACAAGGTAAGGTAAATGATGCAACACAAAAGTGACAGAACAACAGTCAAAATAGAATAAGATGCTCTTGTGAAGCACAATGCAAGAGGCACATGCACTTCTCCTCCACAAATGGGAGAAAGTGGAATTTCCACGTATATAAGAACATTATGGCGCTCCAAATTTCAACATTGTATGGTTAAGGAAATGCCATCAGCCTCATTTGAATCTTCACCATCATTTTCCATTTCTTACTCAGCACTCTTCTCTTTACGCTGTTACTCTTCATTTCCTTAAATGGGTGATCTTGCTATGAACAGAGTCTACAGTGTGACGCGAGTTCGTTGGGCCACTTATGTTGGGGGAAATGAATGAAAAATATATGTCAGCAATGGAATCCCAAAACTGGTATATAAAAGTCATGATTCTAAAGTTTTTTACTACATTTTATAAGGTCCCCAACTTAGAAATTTTCCAAGTAACTTATTCTAGCTAAAGGTTGCCAATTCCAGATAAAGGCCAACCAAACCATAAATATTTCCAAATTTGAATGAAATTTCAACCCAAGTCAACCATAATCCCAAAATTGGCAAAAAATCTTGAAGCTTTTCAAAAATATATATATGTTTCCAGTAAAATCCCAAATGTTGAGCTGAATTTATAACACCTCCACACTGCCACATCCAAATTTGACTAAACTTTACACAACCACCAGTCTGGATAACATAACAGAAATAACAGAAAACAAAAAGTCAAAAAACAGGCATTGCCACAAGCAGAAATTTCCAAAGACACCACTCTTCACACAACATTTGACTAAATCCATGCTACAAAAGAAAAATAGGCACCAACAGAAAGCAACCTGGTAAGTGAAATTCACCACTGTCCGGCCAGGCCGACACTCGCTCCTGGGGGCGGGCAGCGATGCCCGCCACGCTGGCGTATTGGAGCCCTGCCGAGCGACCCCAGAAGGGTCTCTGCGGCCTTCCGCGGACAGCGGCATGGATGGAATTTTTTGGAAACCTCTTCAAAACTTCAGGGTCGTTCCAGGTCCAGCCTGGCCTCCGTCGACCCCGGCCCACCCGCTCAGTGTGGGTCCCCCACGCCATTCATCACTAACCCTCTCTCAAAACCCTTCTTGAACTCCCCCATTCGCATCACCACCGCCCTCGGTGTGGGCAATAGCACAGCCAGCGCGCCGTTTTTCTCGGCCTTCCTAACCACTTCGCCTCTGACACGTCATCGCCTCTTCTAACAATCACCACGCACCCGCTAACGTTCACTCCCGAGCTCCCCAGCGCACGATAGTCTCGTCCGTGCCGTGGTTGGCAAAGGCCAGCTTAGCGTGCGCCGACCCGGAGGAGTAGGTGGTACGGCGGAACGACGCCGTCGCGGTTGGTTGTTAAGTCCGGGCTCGGTTGAAGCGATGTCCACGCGGGACCTGGGTTGCTAAAATGCGCGGAGAGTGAGGAGTGGAGTGGGTAGGAGAGGAGGACGTTGTAGCGGGCCGAGCGGGTGTCGAGTCCCAGGCCCAGGAAGCGGGCCTGGATGTAGAAGTTAGCGGTGTGGGAGGGGAGGGCGGTGCTGGCGAGGTGGGGGTGGAGGGTGAGGACGCGGAGGTAGGAGGAAAGGTGGCGTTGGTGGCGTGAGAGGAAAATCTGGCGGAATCGGAGGGCAGAATGGGAATTTGCAGGAGGAGAGTGCAGGGTGAGGGAAATGGTGGGGTATAAAATCCCAGAATGCCGATGATGAGGAGGAGAGTGAAGGTGCATGGGTGAGCTGAAGTGAAGAGTGACGGTGGAGTTGGGGAGAGGGGGTTGACCCATTTTGACTTTTTACAGCTCCAGTCTAAACTGGTTGTGAGAGAGGAGAGAGAAATTTGGGTTTAGAGAGAGAGAGAGAGAGAGTTGGGGGAGGAGGAGGAGGAGAGAGAGGTGGGCCCTGTGGGTGGTGGTTTCCAATGGGGGTTTTTGGGACTTTGGGCTGCTGGCCTAACACTAGTTGTGAGTTTCGGGAGTTACTATTTCATATTAAAAATTGAATAGTTTCTTTATATTTCTAGTATTTAGTTTGAATTAAAAAATATCAACTACTTATAAAGAACCTAAAAACCTACTTATAAAATAACAAGATAATTGTTATTGTCTCTTCATGACACAATTTAATTCTGATATCCGCTATGAACACCCTGGGATTCTCGAGGTGTATTGGACTCGACCACTCCGCAGTATACTTAAGTCATAAGAAGATTAAATAAGGAATTAAAATGATAGATAAAATGAAACTGTAATTTAACTAAAATACTTAGTGCCAGAATGCGTAGAACCTATTATTACATGTCACGTAGAAACAAAGAAAGGAAATTATTCCCATCCAGGGATAAGTGGATATAAAGACACAACAAAAAAGGAAATTAACATAATAATCAAGAGATATAAATAAGCTACTGTGTTGTACCGCCACCAATGTAATCGCCGCCAACTAAAGCTCCAAGTCCTCGGAGGAACAAGGGTGAGTGGGCCAATAACGATTTTTTAAATAAAATATTTCCAAAACTTTGTGGAGGACCCTCATCAAACCCGCAGAGTTACCAAAATATTTAATACTAAAATAAGTCTCTAACACAAGTAAACACAACGTTTCACAAGGATACGGTATAAAGCATTTATCATGCTTGAAAATCAATCATTACTTATCGTATAGAACATGCACAAGTCATGCGTAAAGCAGCTACATGACAGCCGGGTGTTAAAATAATATGCCTAAAGATCACATGCACGGAAGCCTGCCAAAAACGCGCTCATCGAGTCTAGCCGAAGCATCTAGACAGCCGCACTTAATGGATCCAAGGTGAGCGTGACGGGGTGCTGTGAACATACAAGTGAAGCCGGTCCTGGCCCTGACAATGCTAACACCGCATTATGCGGATAATATGTCAAAATCATGTGCAGCATGCCAAGCTTCATCATAAAACCAGCCATAAATCAAAATCATTTAATGTATGAGGCGATTACAAAATATTCTACCTCACAAAATAGGCATACATATAGTCATAAAACACTTAAAACATATTATAACACATATAAAAAGGTTAAAGTACTAGGCCCACTCACCCTTGTTTTTCGCCCTCCGGTGGACTTAGACTTTGAAGGCGCATTTATCTTGCAGTAAGTACTGGCCGTAGCTTATTTATATCTCTTCGTTGTATGTTAATTTCTTTTGTTGTGTGCTATATCCATCCCATCGATAGGAATAATTTCATCGCACCTAGCTCGACACTATGCAATAACGGGTTCTACCCACATTACACTTCCGCATTTTCAACTCGCCTCATTTTATCTATCATTTTAATTCCTTCTTATGATTTCGTCACTCCTACGAGTGGTCGGTCAAAGACGCCTCGAGATCCTGGTGTCCACGTGATATCCTGCTCGTGGTGTGTCGCTTTGGTATCGTAGCCGAGGTTACTACCAACCCATGCTCTTCCCTCCGTACTCAGGCCCGTCTCAAGGTATCGTACCACCTCTTTGGTCTGCCATCTCTTCCTGCATTCTACTACCCGCCAAGGTTGATCTTGAACTTTGTGTTCTTGAATTTTACTTTTTGAATTGAGAAATTCTCGAACTCTACACCTTGGTGTATTGTTTCTTTTGGTTTAATTCTAAGTTCTTCTCTGTGTCATACCACCGATGCCACCAATGTGCGCTTTGAGTAGTTTTCCGATTTTGACTCGCTTTGTCAAAGGCTTTTCGCACGGTAGTTTTTGGCACTTAACTCTTGACGCTTTCTCTACTAACTTACGCTAGAAATCGCAGATCAATTCCGGGAACCGACCAAATTGTCGTGATTTCGTATATTTCGTGTATGTGGTGTCAAATACACAACGATGATTTTTCATCAAGTACTTTCTCAGGACGACGCGCCAGCGAGCTGCTGGGCGGAACTCGTTGACTTAATTCTTGTCCTATTAGTTCTTTGTGGACTAATTGCGGAGACTGGTTTCACAAATTCTTGCACGACTTGCTTACACTTTAACCGACGATTTCTACTCTTCGGGTGACAAATAACAACTAACGTTGTTTGACCGGACGTGCCTTTCAAATTCCTTGTGGTCGAGGCGCGATCGCCGAGCACGCGCCGTGTGCTCAAATTGTTAGCAGCCAGCTGGACTGCTTCCTCTCAATTATTTTGATCACTTTCCATTTTCATCCCGAAATGGAAAATTTTCACCGCTGCACTTTTGTACCTGGGTGATTTCCGCACGTGAGCCCATCGCAACTAATTCTTCGATGATCAAACCGAACCTCGCTTGGCCGACTTTCTCGAATATTTAGCCATTATTTTTCGGTAGTCAGATACCATCTCGTGATGTTGTTTAAACGAGGCGGAGTCTCACGATCAGAGCCAAAGCTGGGTCGTGACTCAATTTCTTTCTTCGAACGCTGGGAAGAATTTTTCTATTCTCAAGTCGACATTTTCTTTCCACTCATGACTTTTGTCATTCAAATCGAATTATCTTCCTTCTGCATGTGCTATTATCTTGACTATTCGCTCCCAAGCGACGTGGCGGATTTCCATATCCACAGCAGGATTGAAAATAACTCTGCTTTGATCTTAATCGTGGCGTATCCACTGCCTAGGTACAGTCACTTTTACCGAATCTTCATATTCGAACGCCGACGGGGCGAATTTGCACCCGTGAGTCAAGATAGCGCTTGTTCTTCGGTTCCTGGTAAAGAACCCTGCCTTTCAATGGGAAGGTTACTTAAATCATCTGAAGAGTGGATCGATTTCACTTCAAACCGTGAAGGATTTACCTGCGATCTTGTTTCAAGTATCAAGAATTCCACCTACCACCAGCCACTCACAAGGCGATACTTGTCATTTTGGTGAGTGTACGCAAGAAATTCAAGTGTGCCATGTCAGTTGATTTGATTGACACGAGCTAACTCGTGTCCGCAGCATCACAGTGCAATTTGACTTTGGCCTGCTCCGATCCAAATAGCTTTTGACTCACGCTTTCCCTACCAATAACCTACTTTGAGATTTATATTGCCAAGGCAATGTCATTCCGTACTAAACCTTTCTCCGTATTTATTATTTTGTTCTCGTATCCTGGTGGTGCCTCACACCCAGCTAGAACGTTGCTAGTTTCGGGCGAGTTAGTAGTTTCGATACAGATACTTTGAACGATTCATCTGTCTCTCGGAAACGTTAATCATTCTTGGGCTTTTACTTGAAAATCCAAAATGGATCCAAGTATTACCTACTCAGCTATTTCACCATGTTCAATTAAACTACTCAATTACATCAGACTTTACTCCAAGTAATTTATATGGAACCCTATGCCGCGGAGGCAAAGTATGTTTTGTTCCTGGGGCTGTCTGGTGATACTGCGATCATCGCAAATCACCGGCTTGCCAATCTCATTCCTCTGGATGTCGTGGTTTTCAAGTGATCCTAGGAAACGGATCAAGCATCCCAATAGTGCCACAGGGATTGCCTGGCCAAGGTTGACCACCTTCACACCGCATACTCGACCGTGACGCGCATCGCGAAAGCACCTAGAAATCACTTGTGGGTCGATTTCTACCACGAAAGTGCAACGAAATTTCAATTGTGTGGTCATATGTTTGTATCACATTCACGCTGGCTGGGGAAGAAATTTTTTCGTGAGCCGACGATCTACCTGTCAAATCTAATCTCCCCGAGACTTTCCCACGATCTAATTGATCACTGGCCCGACTGAGAAGTGAATCACCATCGACCTTTTCAGTATTGATCGCATCTTTTCCTTACCTCTTACCGCCCAATTCGAGGCCGCAAGTGAGTCAAAGTTGATTTTCTTACCTTCAAACTTCGTCTCGGATTCTTTTCAATCTCGCACTTCACTTTGTGGAACTTCCTGGTCTTGTTTGTCGAATCTAAGTGACGGGTATTCTAAGGCTCAGACGATTTAGGCAAATGATCCGTGTGACGCAAAATCAAGTACCCTGCTCCTAGAATCGACGACCTCTTCGGCCACTCCTCCGGCTGGGCACAGCTTTTTCTCCGAGATCGAGTCCGAAGCTTGATTATTTTCACCTCAAGATCAAAAACGTTGTTGTTTACTTGACCACTTTCCTCGACTCGCCCGAGCCTGACGATTTCTTCTCGTCATACCTTCGTCGAGCAATTGCTCCAAGAATCCTCTACTTAACTTGATTTACTCGAGGCATTTACCGTATCTCGACAAGTTCGTGGATAGTCTTCTCCTGCTGACTTTTTGGTGTATTCCACCTTCAATGATCATGCGCAGAATGCATTAAGATGATTTTGACGGTTTTCAAGGAGTTTTCAAATTATGGCTACTTACCTAATCACGTGGTCTTTCGTTAGACATGTGATTCCCGCTGATCGTTTTCTTGTCGCATCCTCAAATGACTTGGCAGTTATGATCCGGAGCACCGCAGTATGCTAAAGATTCGAACTTTCTTGGCTTAGCTTCTGTTTACCGACGCCGTGAGTGATTTCTCTTCCATACTCGCCTCTCAATGACACTTGCCGTAATTGTTGTACCCGTGAACGACTTCACTATAGCAAATTTTTTGATCACAAGTTTGGTTTAACTTGCAATTCTTGTATTAGCACTTTCCAACCACTAAGCAGATTCATGATTTATGGATGCGTCAATGAGCCGATTGGTTTGCTGCGGCGAATACAACATGGATGGATAACGTCATGCCTTCGCATAACCGAAACCGCATGAGATGAATTATCATACCCATGATTCAGCGCTAGCTGCTATATCTTTATCTGCTCGCGATATTTTCATTTTGGTGAGACGTAAACCGCTCATCGCATCACAAAATTCGAGGCATCTCTTTTCCCAGAGACCTCAATCTCAAATTTCCATGAAGATGGTTTGAATGCTGAGTGACTACGATCGCACCATCGAACACCTCCTCGGTCGTGCAAACGTAGTAGCCGGTACCTCCCGTCGTGGCTTCTCCTTCGCATTTAATCGATTACCTGCCCAGCCTAGTCGCTTTTCCTTTTTCGCTCGAATTTTCGAGGCACTGTCACGTTGAGTTGTTGTCATGACAAAGCGCTCTAGCCAACTTTTTGGTTAAGACAGCTTGTTATTTCTTTTCTCAAGTACACTTTGTGGAGCAGAGACAAGGCCAGAAGAGAATCGTTTACTCCAGATCTAACTCGTTGTACTTCTTGTATGGAAATTTCGGGACAAAAATTTTCATAAGGAGGTGCAGATTGTTATACTGCATCGAGCCAATACTATTTTATTCCCTGAGGTGCAAAAATGACGATTTTGCCCTTGGTTGACCTTTCGCTGACTTTTTATGGCCAACTCGTGATGACATTTCCACTTGGGTATTTTCTCGACGTGCTCGTCGAAACGGACTCCTGTAGGCTAGCTTTGACGCTGGCCCTAATTCGAATGAGCGTTTACTGACGTTAATCTAGCTGCTCGTATCTGGGCCTGGGCCTGTGATCACAAGTAGCCTGGGCCCCCATCAGATTCTCGTCGCCCTTGTCTCTCACTGTGACTCCTCGTCTCTCTCTCCCTCACACCCCGATCTCTTTTGGATCGCAAAAAAAAAAAAAAACAGACTCACTCTTCTCCTTCAAAGTTTACTGTGATGCACCCATCCGAGATTGTACCCATTATGGCTTGCCACCTTTCTCAAGAACCAAATCACCATCACCTTCATCATTCTCAAATCAAACCAATGAGCGATTCAAGCCCCCGTGATCTGAACCAAGAAACCCATTAAACCGCTGGACAATTCCGAGCTAAATTCTTTTCCTATGAGCCATTTTCGCTGCAGAAGGTCACTCAGCCTTCTTTCCCACCACCAAACTTTTCCGTAAACATCGAATCACAATCTTTAACTTGCAAAATTCTCCCAAGAGTGTTCGACTTCCAAATGAGCTTTCTTGTCAAATTCACCGATGGTCCCCGATTCGCGGCACTGAATCGACCGAAGTCCCAGGAACATTCCTCCAAATTTCTGTGTCACCGGGCCGCGGATCGGCGTCCCAAGTGGATCGGCCGCTTTTCCAAATTGCGTGAAGATTTCTCCAAATTTCGACCAACTCCCACGAGTTCTGGGGTCCCAAATTGGTAATTTTGAATCCCTTTCAACTCAAGCTTCATTTTGATGTAAATTGTATGAAAATGGTGAAGATTCGCCTCGCAACTTTTTGGGCTCAGCCCGCATACGGCGATCGAAAATTTGCTTGAAGCATAACCGCTACGACGCGTTAAGAAGCCGTCAAACTGGTCTCCACGATGTCAAAGAAACCGTGTTTACCCTGGGCCGGACTGAATATTCAGAAATATTCGGCCTGGCGTTTTAACGCCGTTAATCTTAATGACCCGCTACCAATGGCCACAGTGATTAAAGTGCCAGGCCGCGTGGTGGACTTCCACCGGCCAAGTGATGCTGGGTGAGGCGCTGCAGATTCAATAAATCGCGCGTGGCGGCACGTGAGGGGCCAAACGGCAACACGTGGCGGCGCTGGCACACGCCACACGGCACGTGCTGGGGTTTTCCGACCCCAAACTCCGCGGTATCCGAACGCCGTTTTTTGCAATTTTCGAGTACGTTACTAATTGCGGGTTTTAAAATTAGGTTTGGCGACTGTGGACTCTCTGGAGAGCGTATTTCTGATTACTTCGGGCTTCGGTATTTGTGAGTGGGCCCCTTCCTTACTCAAATTAAATGTTTTATGTGTTTTAGACTTGAACTTGGGTTTTAACTATGCTTTTGCTAATTATTATAATTGCTCGCAAACTTAATTTTTATGCCTACATTATTATCATGACTTTAAATTAGTATTTATCTCATATTTTTGGTAGACCTCACACTTAGTGCTAATTACTCAAGTTACTAGACCGTCTCAAGATTTTTGTTAGACCATGGAAACCAGCGCCTTGGCCCATATTTTCATTTGGGAATTTCTACCATTTAATTGGTGATTTCCGTATTATTTTTGTTTCAAGGTGATACTTGTATTCGAACCAACCCTATTTTAGGGGTTTTAGGAAATTACTTCGATATTGTGCCTATTTGTGATTATGGGTTTTATACTTATCCGACTACTTTGCCGTATTTGGGTGAACCTTGATAATGGTAATTTTCTACCGTATTTTGGGTTCACCTAGTTTACCATTAAGTTGGTATTTCTATACCTGGTACCCATGATTCTTGGTATTTCTCTCCACGATCAGAAGCTATACGCTTGGTATTCTGGTACTAAGATCAGAGAATACTTTATATATTGGTTGTTTAAAGGTTATCCCAAATAGGGAAAATTACCTCACGCTGCTTTATTTAAAATACTCCGTGCATGTTTTTGCACGCTCAACCTCGGGAGGCTTACACGGTGTTGATTGTACTGCCTCTAGCCGCACTACCTTCACGCGATTGCTCACATGCAATCGATACGCTCATTATGGATCCATAGTAAAGCTACTGCTCTCTAGGTCGTACGGGCGACTCCGAACTTGCTGTGATGCGCTTATGCGCCAAACTTCACGTGATCGTAGTACGAGCGTACTCATTATTTATACACTGTACTGCTCATGACAGTATCATAATCAGACAAACTCGTGTGTCCGCTTCCGCCTAAACGAGCGCTTATCTTATAGTTGGATTGTGACTTATCTCTCCGATTTTCACTCGATGCTACTGGGATACTATTATTTGATTTACGGGTTTTCCGTATAGCTTTATTTATTAACTTTACAAAGTATTTTATGCCGAATCTATGGCCGTTTCTCGTTTCTGGACGGGGTATATTTCCGTACTTACCTTGACTTTCTAGCTACTATTATAGTACGCTTTCAAGAACAGTCTTAAACTTCTCTATTTGTTTTATTACAAATGTAGGGGTTACTATTTTCTAGCGAAAGGTTTTACAAAACTATCTATCGCTTCACTCACCCTTCTCGCTAGCGCCTCCGTGCTTATGGCCGGAGCCGTTTACGCCGAGATCCGTTGTTTAGTGGTATGAAGATGTTTAGAATTTCTTTATTTGTAAATGCATTTCTCGTATTCGCACTAAGAATCGTTGTTTAGTTATTAATTCTTTTACTCAGGCAAATTTTGTATATCCTACTCATTAATTCATTCAATTTATTCCTTATTTCTTCATTTTAGCCTTCATTACCTCTACGTGGTGCCTGCCAGCACATCCGACTTTTGGGTGTCCACGTGTACATCCTGCCCGGATGTGTCACTTCTCAAAATTCTTATTTTGTATTCCAAATTTTGTATATTTAGAAATAAAAATACACTGTGAGGAGTGCAAATGTCACATCCTCGGACTAACTCCATCATAAAGACGATATTGTCCCGCTTTGAGCCACGCCTCACTGCTTTTGTTTCCTGGGAACTCACGAGCAACTTCCCAATCGGTCACCATCATAGGATTGCTTCTGTAATTTCAAATCAGCTTAATTTCGAAAGCTCCTGGCATGGAATCCAAAGCCAATGAGCTCCCAAAAGGCCTCAAGCACTGAGGTGGGCATGTACATATGTATCACCCTCTCCGCTTGGTTGACGGGATATCACAATCCACCCCACTTAAGGGGAACTCACATCTCACGCATATCCGCACGAACGGCTGCAGTGGCTCTAATACCATTATGTCACATCCTCGGACTGAGTCCGCCGAGCACGATATTGTCCGCTGTGGGCCACGCCTCGTCAGCTTTGTTTCTCGACCACGAGCAATCTCACAAAGGTCACCCATCATAAGATTGCTCCAGCCTCAAATCTCGCGACCCCCGGAGTTCGATGAACCAAGCCAATGAGCTCCCCAAAGCCTCGTGCTAATTAGAGGTGGGCATGTACATATAAGACATATCACTCCTCTCTTTCACACAGATATCACACAAATGAGATTTTAAAGTGTGAATAACATTTCTCAATAATAAATAGATAAATATCAACTAAACTCTAGTGAAGGATATTTCTAACACAACTAATGTTATAGATCATATTTTGATAGACTAAGTTGTGCTACATTTAATGTAGTCGCATTTCATCGACACACCCCGACCCTGGCAGCCACTGCACCCTGATTCAAGGCGTGTCGACCCACCTCACTCCGTAGAGTGACGGGTTACAGGGAAAATTAAATAAGAGAATTAGAAATGATAGATAAAATTAAATCAGAGTTTAACAAAAATACGGAAGTGTAATGTGGGTAGAACCCATTATTACATAGTGTCAGAGCTAGGTGTAGTAGAGGAAATTATTCCCATCCGTAGGATGGATATAGCACACAACAAAAGGAAATTAACATACACTGCAGAAAGAAAATCAGGCTACCAGCAGCTGCCACCACCGAATCGTCGCCAACTAAAGTCTAAGTCCTGGAGGGGCGAAAAACAAGGGTGAGTGGGCCAATATCGATTTTCTAAGTAAAACGTTTCCAAAACTTTGGTTATAACCCCTCACTGTAAAACCCGTAGATTTACCAAAATATTTACTAATGAAATAAGTACTGAGCATAAGTAACGGGCCAACGCCCACAAGGATACGGGTATAAATCATTTATCACAGTGAAAATCAACATTACTTATCACATGGAAGTATGCACACAAGTCATATAGAAAGTAGCTACATGACAGGCTGGGTGTTTGATATAACTACGCTCTAGCACTACATACACGTGAAGGCTGGCACAAAGTGCGTCACAACAAGTCTAGACGCCAAAGGCAATCTAGAACAGGCTGGCACCTAATCATGGATCCATGTCGAGCGTAATGGTGCGGGTGTGAACGATCACGTGAAGCTGGTCCTGGCCCGGACAGTGCTAACACCGTGCATAATGTGAAATAAGTAATACAGTTCAAATAGTGTGTATGCATGCCAAGTTTATCACATAAATCAACATAATCTCAAGTCATATACCAAGTAACTATAAATAATTGATACCACAAAATAACATTTATAAAAGTGGGCATGCTTTACACACACATAGTTCAAAACACATTAAAAACACTAATAACTAATATAAAAGGTTAAGTACTAGGCCCACTCACTGATACGTAGTCGGATCGTAGCCCCCGTAGTGTGCTTGAGCTCGTTGCTCCTCCGGATAGGTCTCACCTATATGAGAGTTTACTAAACTAATTATTTAACAAGTCTAATTCAATTAAAGTAATGAAAAAGACTTGAAATCGCCTTTGTTTGCTCGAAACGGAACTAGAATTGGTCGAAAAAAGTGTTCACGCGCCGCCGTGCGCCGCCGCGGGGCTCCACGCGCCGCCACGCGCCGCCACAAGGCAGCACGCGCCGTCACGCGCGCCCACGCGCCGTCACGCGCCGTCACGCGCCCACACGCGCTCGGACGCGCCCCCACGCGCTCACACGCGCACGCACGCGCTCACACGCGCACGCACGCGCGCTCACGCGCGGACACGCGCCTCACGCGCCCAACAGTCACGCGCCGTTAAAGTTAACGGCGTGCCGTTAACTTTAACGGTATATTCGTTTTGGCTGACGAAATATTCCCTAACGGCGTTACGGAATATTCCGTCGCCGTTAGAGAATATGCCTGACGCCGTTAGGGTTTGACGGTATATACCTTCGGTATATTCCCGGTTTGAACCGGGTTGGACCGGGTTGAACCGGTGGTTGGCTGACGTCACGAACCGGTTCAGACCGGGGTCGATGACGTCAGGTCGTATGAACTCCGGTCGCCGAGATCAGCCGTTGGCCGCCGTCTACCTCGCCGGTTTCTGGGTTTCGTCGCCGGAAAAACCAGAGAATTGCAGAAGTTAGATTTCTTCACCAAATTTCACGATTTAAAGCTCAAAATGAACCTAGAGTCAAGGAGAAGAAGGATTTACCCAAAATTTGGCCTGAAATCGACTTGAAATGGCCGGAGTTGAGCTCGAGCTCCTCGGCCAAAGTTCGAACTTCGATGAACTCAACTCGATCCTCACATGCAGGACCTGGGTTTGAGTTCCAGAGGTCCAAAGAGGTCGATGATGGTGATTTGAAGTGGATTCGAGGTCTGGGTGGCCGAGTTCGACCGAGGAGAGCTTCGTCGGGAAAAATGGCGAATCTGGTTTCTTCGTCGTTCGTCGGTTTTCTGGGTTCGAGAGTAACCCAGAATGAAAAGGATGACGATGGTGACTCTCTGGGATGAGGTTGGGCTAGTGTGAGGTCGAGAATTCGAAG